>JAHWFO010082787.1:697163-707985 GCA_023313115.1 Rhysida immarginata | reverse complement strand
TGCCTCATCTCGTCAAGAGAGGGCGATATAAATGAAGCTAGAAACATGTGTAATACCCAGAGACAAATGAAAGAAAGAGACTGGCAGTGCCCTATTCATTTCACTGAGCGCTACTGGTGCCACCGGAAATGCAGCATTCGCCTTGTTGCTATTGGCAAAAACCTAAGGCGGTGTATATTCTCAATGTAATTTCAGCTGTTTTTGTAGATGATTTCTGGACGTATTAGTAAGCATAATCTGTTTTCTGATTTTTTTAAAAAAAGTTTATTGCATTATCTAACGATAACGTATACTTTTAATGACTTCAAATAGCTGATTCAATGCCTAACGAATTTTTAAAAGACAAATATTTAACAATTTTAAATTAAAAGAAAAGGAAGAAATAATTCTCAGTTCAATAAAATAATCAATTTATTAATCCACATATTGTAATAAGCAATTAACTAATACTACAATTGTATAATTACTTGTGAACTGAAGTATTGGATCTTTTTAAAAAACGATTTGACCAATATGTATGAGAATGTGGTCCAGTTAGCTATTAGAAGGAGAGATTATAATTAATACATCTCGTACAAATCAACAATAATTTGGATTATAATTGGTGAACTGTATATTTTATTTTATTTACTTTCAAATTATAATTTATAAAGGAGAATTTTCCTAGTTAATTGTATAATCTCTTCCTCCTTTTCTATTTAATTTTTTTTTTTAATTTATGATCACCAAATAACTTTTTCAGATGGACCAAATTGGATGATTATTTTTTATTTTTTTGTTTAATAGAGCAAGCTTTTCTGGTAGTCCCGCAATAAATTCATCCAGATATCTTAGGTAGATATTAGAAAAAATAATTGTATGCTCAGGCTTTTCGTCGGTGGCTCAGTGGTTGCGTGATCGCCTCTGATGCCTTAGGACGCGGATTCGATCCCGGCCGAGGACGACGATGTTATTTTTCAGTGGGAAATCCTGAGATCACGCACTCCCTTCGGAAGGGAAGTAAAGCTGTTGGTCCCGTGTAGTCGTTTGCCGGCTGCACGTTAAAGAACCCTTGCGAGGCGAAATTTGCGGCCTCTATAACGCTGTCCTGAAATGACCATGGCAGTTGAAAAGGACGTTAGTACCAAGCAAACCAAACCAAACCGACTGATCCTCGGGCGATCAGCTGTTTCTTGCCAGTCCCAATATGGCGACGCGAAGGCACCACTAGAGGGGAGGTCACTGCCAGTCTCTTCCTTTCATTCGTCTCTGGTAATACCGTGTAATCTCCTTGCGAGTCGCAAGGGAAATACAGAACGCGAATCGCTAAATATGTTTCTAGCTTCATTTATATCGCCCTCTCTTGACGAGATGAGGCAACATTATGCTCTTTTGACATATAAATATTAAAATTTCTTCGAAATGTTGGTAATAATAGCCTTCCATTGCAAATGCATATACTAATCTGACACTGCTCTTTCCATTTCTTCCAATTTTAGCCATTTTCGCAAAGATTTTAATCAGTAAGATAAAAATCCTCGCTCTTATAGCATGCATTACTATTACAAGTGGGCTCCGTAATGGCGGTCGAGTCTGCTCAGTATAATATAGTGCTATAGTCACATCTGAAACGTCATATATTATTACATCATCATAATTCGACCATTTTGATCGTATTTCTACCAATAGTAAGCCCAAAATTTGGTCGACTTATGATGATGTAACAATGTTTGACGTTTCTGTTGTTTGGCTTTCTTTGGGTGCATGTACTTTTCAGCTAGTGGCGATAGAAGCGCGCTTGAAGCGTATACTTTTCAGCTATTAGCGCACCCTGGTTGCATATACTTTTCTACTGCTAGCGTGCCGGAAACGCCAGTATTTCTTCTAGCTAGCACGGGGATAGCCTATAACAAAAGAAGAAACGTCAGTATTTCTTCTATTGTTGTAGGTTATGGCGCGAGCGATTTCAAAGATGGCAGCCCCCATGTCTGAAGTTGTTTTGTGTTTAGAAGCGCAATCATAGAAAATCGTGTTAGTGATGCAGATATTTTTCAGCTAGAAGCCTATACTTTGTCCAACTAAAGAAAAACTGGGCATATCCAAATACATTACTAATTTCGATTGTTAGACATTGTTAATTTTACTTAGCAACAATGTGTAACAATTGAAATCGGAAATTTAATTAGACACGCCCAATTTTTCTTTCCTTGGACAGTGTATAGAACGCTAGAAGTCGTATACTTTTCTTTCGTGCTTGTAGTGTGCTAATTTCATCACTTCCGGGTGCTGGTGGAGCTAGCTGCTATTTGCACCCTTTTTATACTCTATCCAACGAAAGTTGGAGTGGGGGGGTGCAGTTAAAATTCTTATTTCAATTGTTAGACATTGTTGCCAAAGTATAATCAACAATGTCTAACAATTGAAATAAGAAGTTTAACTGCACCCCCCCACTCCAACTTTCGTTGGACAGAGTATAGGAGGTGTTGGCTCTACACCGGTGCAACTTGAAATATTAGGAAGAGCAACTGTCCAACTTTCTGGAAACATTTTTCACATGTAGAGGAAGAAAATATGTTATATGGACATGGGTCTGGAAACGCTTTATTTCCATGTTAGAACTCATCTTATACAACTCTTCATTAATTACATTACTCATGAGAAACGTACAGTAACAGAACGTACCAGATACCACATGAAACTCTTTCTTACATGAAATGTTCAAAAATGCCCTCCGTTAGCATGGATATAGGTATGCATCGACCGTAACCACCGAGAGAGAAGGCCTCCGCAATGAAACTGAATACATTGTTGCATCACATAGATAGTGCATTTTTATTCGTATTTCTACCAATAATAAGTCCTGAATTTGCACTATCTATGATGATGTAACAATGATGATGTAACAACCCGTCGTCGCATAGTGGTTAAAAATCCCGAAAAGGTGGAAAAAAGTCAAAATATCAGATGGAATTTTCGAAAATATTATTAGCGTTTCGGAAAGAGAACTAAATTCTTCAAGAAATATTGCCAATCCCAGATTTAAAATTTCCAATTCAGTGCAAAGCTGCCTTTCGTACAAAACAATCGTGACAATTAAAAGTAACGGAGATTTTACTAGTCTGGTTTTGAGGGTATATTTTGAAAACGCAGTTTCAAAATCAAATTTTGCAAAATTGATTCTGTCCCTGCAATTACGTGCAATAGTAAAAATGCTAAATATGTAAATGTTACTTATACAGTTTTTTCAGTTGAATACTCCACGTACTCGGATTCGCCAATTTTGATAAAAAATATTCTACGAGTAGCTTTCACCAAATTAAACACCCATGCAAAGTTCTGAGAATTTTCCGAGAAAAAAAATCCAAAAGTTTGTTATAATTGCCTATACTTTATAAATGCCCGAATTGTAGCATAGATTTTTATGCGTTCAGGTGGTCTGGTGGTATAAAGCTAGAATTCTATTTTGCAGGTACGAGTTCAATCCTGTCTTCGATAAATTTTTTTGCCTTTCTATTAATAATTAAATAGAGAAAACGTTCATTAATCAAATGTTCATTTTCTCTATTTAATTATCTTCTTCTTTAACTTTTTTAATTTTCTCCTTTAACTTTTGTAGGCGTTTTTGTCTTCCAGTGTTCCAGAATCAAATGAGTGACACAAAACCTGAGTCATGTTAATCATTTCATGCTATATGAATTTCACAAAAGGAACAAGCAACCGCAAACCGGAAATGGCTACCGAAAACATTTGCGCTATTTACAGCGTAAATATTTATCTGAATGTATTAAATGTCCGCAAGTGCAAATGTTTGCTCGCCAAATTCCGATTGTACAATTTTGACGTCTCTGATGCTCCTCGTGCAGGAAGACCAATGGAGCTGGCCACATGACATGCCTTGTGCACGTCCTCGTACCACTGAAGAATTATACAAACATCTTAACGCATCAGAGCCTAGGAACACTTTAACTACATAGGAAAGATCAGAAGATAAGAAGCTGGTCCTCACTTTTACCTGACAACAAAGTCCTAATTCGGCAATACTGATTAGAGACTTTGGCCGGCGAGATTCCGCCCCATCTACCTTAATGGAAAAGGTTACTCTTTTTTCAGATATCGACATCACTTTCTTTGTGGAAAAGATTCCAAGAGGCCGATGCTATCAAAACTAGTCTCTCGGACTTATTTGCTTCTAGACAAACGCCCTTTTGTAAAGACGCCAGTCAAAATTTAGGCAAGTGTGATATACTGATAGCAATTAATTGATTAAGAAGTAACTTTTAATTTACAGACAGTGTTTTCTTATACACTGACTGCTCAGTTGAAAGTGGACATATGTGGTAAGGAACAGACGCTTTATTTACAGCATGTCTAATAGCGCGTAATGTGGCCTTTTGCCTTAAGCACAACATCCACACGTCGTGGCATGCTCTCCACCTGTTTCTGATATCAAGCAACCGATATTTTTGCCCATCCTCCTTTAAAGCCTGTACAAGTTGGATGCGCGTTTCCGGTCGCATCAGACGCGCACTAATCCGACGCTCCAATTCATCCCAAAGATGTTCAACAGGGTTGAGGGCTGAATTCTGGGAGGTTCACTGAAGTTTCTGAACATTATTCTCCGGAAATCAGGCGCTGACAGCACGGGCCTTATGGCACGGCGCATTGTCGTGCTGGAAGACAAATGGCCTTTCATCGACCTGCTGCCACAACGTAAGAACCATGGAGTTGTCTAGAACGTCCAGATAAAGTGTGGATGCCATGTTTCCTTCGATTACAACCAGCGGAGCAAGTCCAAACCAGGAGAAACACGACCACACCATCACACCACCACCGCCAAACTTCACTATTGGGATGACATACTTAGGTAGCAGCGCTCCCTTAACAAACGTCAAACCCAGCTGCCCATCTGAGTGTGAAGCGTGATTCGTCGCTTCACATAATTGTATTCCAGCGTTCCATCGACCAAGACCGTCGCTCTTTACACATGCCACACGACGGTGGGCCTTTACAGGGGTGGCGCTAGGCTGGTGAGCAGCAACCCGACCAGTGTACCCTAAGGCATGGAGCTCCCGACGAGTCGTTATGGTGCTGACAGTTGTTCTCGCTGCCTGCCGTACCAACCGCTTCAGGTCCCTCCAATCTCTATCGGGAGAAAAAGTGGCGCCGTATGCAAAAGCGCAATGCGTCTGTGAACAACAAATTTGCAGAGCTCACCATTGCCATTGGGAAAGAACGAACGTGCGCTCCTAGTGAAGCTCTTTTATCATAACAGCAGCAATAGTGAAACAGAATATCGGCGTGTGAAGGATTGCGAACAGGACCCAAGACGGCGAGAGGTTTACGAAAGAGATGCAGAAATTCGAAGAGACAGGGGACTTGGATGTGTTGCCCGTTCATCAGATCTTAATTCTTGTGATTTCTGGCTGTGGGGAACCCTGAACGATCGTGTTTATCATGGAGGCGTACCGATCTGCCTGAACTGAAAGCCAACATCATTCGTCATGTTGTAGCCATTTCACGGGAGACACTTCGTGCTACTGTTGAGCACACTGTCCTGCGCTTCCAGCATGTCATCGACGCAGAGGGTGCGCATATTGAACAGTCCTTCTAATACCAGTCCAGTTAGACATTACTACCGTCTGTGTATGATCTTGCAGCACCACCTTTCCCCGTGGTGGCAACCGAATGCAGTAATAAATTTTCCGTTGGAATTCTCTTCCCCTTGCTCTGCATAGCCTATACACAAAGTTTCATCACTATTCGTGCAATAATGCGATCTGTAGCCCGCGCAGATGTGGGGAACTTTAATTATCATCCGGTAGTTGGTAAGGACATTCATTCTATCGTCCATACTGGCGAGTACCAAAAATAAAGAAAACGACTCAGCCTACAATTCTGCACTTCAAATTTCGATTTATTGAAAAATAAAATTCAGATATTTGTTTAAAGTCACTGATTTAATCTTTCCAATATGTTATCTTTGTTTAGCTAACTTTGAAAAAATAAGCTCTCAAGTGCAGAATTGTGGGTTAGTCTATTTTTTTGTATAAAATATCCAAATAATAAATACGAACCTTGATTAATTGTGGGGGCCAACAGAATACCGTGATAATGAACATCTTCTCGCCCTATGTGATTTGAACCCTATTGTATTTTGCAAACCAACTGCTTTTTAGCGTTTGTTAATTGTAATTAAATTGGCTTTCGCACTTGCAGTTCATCCATTAAAAAAAGAGAAATTCTGTATACATAAAAATTCCAGGAATCTTTCAATAAGAAAAATCACACTTACCTGGATCTTGTACATCGCCATCACCTTTAAAATACTCTACTTGGACAAAAGTATCCGAGGAGAGAAAATGTTTTATTTCATAATTTAGTTTCTAATAGATCCGCTTTTCGCAGCAATAAGAGTCTCCACGCTTCTGAGAAGGCTGTCTACTAGGTTATACGCAGCTGGTAGAATTTGCTTCCGTTCTCCAACCAATACGATGGCGAGGTCAGAGACATCTCGGGCTAGTCTGTCTGTTCTGTAATTGTCGTTCCAATTCATCCCCAAAGTGCTTCTATCGGATTTAAATCCGAGCTCTGGGCAGGCCAGTCCATTTCTTCAATCTCCATTTCATGGAACCATCCCTGTAATACCCTTGCTTTGTGAGCAAGAGCATTATCGTCTTGAAACAGAAAGGGCCCTCGCCGAATTGTTTCCACAATGTAACGTGTGCCGAATTGTCTGGGATGATGTATACCCCTCACTGTTGAGCGTCCTCTTCACTGGTCGTAAGGGTCCTACACCATACTATGAAAAACAGCCCACAACAAAAGCCCGCCACCATCGAATTTGACTGTTGGCCCCTGACAATTTGACTGAAAGTGACCCCTGACAATCGCCAAACCCACACCCTTTCGTTGGATTTCCAGATGCTGTACGTGATTCGTCACTCCAGTACTGATCCGGAGTCCAGCTGCGGTGAGTTTTACACCACGCCAAACGACGTCGAGCATTCACCATGGTAATGTTTGGCTTATGCGCTACAGCACGACCGTGGAATCCCATCTTGTTCAATTCCCTACAAACAGTTTTAGTGCTAAAAACAGCCCTAGATGAATTTTGAAGCTCAGTAGGGATTTCTTAGGCTGAGGAAAAGCGATTACTTTTTACAACACGCTTTAGAGCTCGTTGATCCCTCTCCGTCAGATTCCGCGGAATGACTGGTCGTTGTTGAACTTCTTCCGCTCCAATACTTTTGCATTTCAAGATGACATCATTTACCATTGAGCCGTAGCCGATGAGAGACAGCCCTGGGCACTCAAAAGTCACCTGACCATAGAAATTAAGTGAGACATTTAAGAAATAAAGAAATTAAAGTGGAGCTACCTCCAAACATCAGATAAATGATATTAATTAGAAAATGGATGGGAAAATTCTGCGACCTGGATTCGAACCAGGAACCTCGACTGTCATGTTCGACGCCTCTACCAATTGGGCTATCACAGGCACATATTTCACAGTCGGATGCCTGCCTCCCATTGGGCTTTCCATCTTGACAACTTGGTTGTCTTTAAGACACTTATGTGACAGCATGCCTGTACAAGTGTTTGCGATAGCCCAAATCTCTTCTAACAGATTTATTACGCCTATGGCATCCTATTATCTTACCACGTTTGAATTCACTGAGCTCCTCCGAATCTCCCATCTTGCTTGTGTCACTGAAAAATATATATTAGCCACAATATGCTTGGGTTTTATCTGCATTCGAACATTATTTGTGATGTTATTAAGCATATGGCATCCAAGTAAGGTACTTTCCTTTAGTGATGGGAGATCGACGCACAGATTTCAGTGCTTTGACTGCATACTGAATAAATCCCGAATCCATCCGTGGGCACTATCTTGGCGTGGTGGAGGGGCTTGAGTACTGAATAAGGACACATGCCTTAGTGTCTGAACGGTTGTGGACCGGAACTCATAAGCTTCCTGTATGACTAGTACGCCCACCCGCGTGCTTGCTGTGCGCGGCCACCCAAATTCGGGGTAAAGGGTCCTGATGGTTGCGGGAAGGCTGTTCCGGAACAACACACCACTTTGGCCCCCTGCTTCTCTGAAAGAAGGGAATATGAAACTAGCCCGTTCAGACTAATCGGTTGGTCGGACCTCCTTGAAGGTCCTTTAGGGTTAGGTTGTGCCTATATCATCCCGTAACCATGGTGCCAATGTGCATCTCCTTGTTTGGCTCGGTGGTATATGAGGAACGAGGGGGCTGAAGCTGTTTTGTTCTGATCATGGATAACTGTCAGCGGAAAAAGTGACGTTTCGATCGCAAGGAGATCGAAACGTTGAAAATAAAAATAAAGTTTTTATTAAAAGAAATAGAACGACAGGAGAGACAGAGAAGCCGACCCCTCGAAGAATGGAGAGGAGCGGGCGACTCCACTTGAAGTGGAAAAGAGAAGACGGGGAAGGAAGGTGGAGAGCGAAGGAGAGAGAGATAGAAAGGGATAAGTTTTCGACCGAGAAGGTGGAGATAAAAAAGGGCTCCGAAGAGGAAAAAAGGAGAAAGCGGTCATGGAGAAGAAGGTAATGGAAAAGGAGTTCCATAATGAAGAATGCTTCAGAGAAACCGAATAATACAGAAAAGCAAGAATACGCTGACTCAAAGGAGAGAGGTTTTGCGTCTTGGTGTCGGAGACGTCAAGGGACAAGCCGAGATACAACGTTGAAAAATGCATTCGAGCAGCCACCGCTGGACCTAGGGACAGGACAACCAGACATCGCGGAAATTGGTGACCTCGACAACCCAGCGGCTCGAACTGTTACCGGGACGGAGAAGAGCGAGGAGTTGCGAGCGGCAGCGTGCAGGTTGACGTCAGCTAATGCGCGTTGCGCGGCTTGCGATAGGCAGCGTTCCGGATCATCTAGCAGTAAGTGCAATACTCCGTATTTTAATGTAGTAACTGAATTAAGTCATTAACTTTTATAAGTACGATTGGTTCAGCATAGATATTTGCTTATAGGAATTATTCCGTGTTAATGATAGCGGTTCGTTTTGGCAAGGGTTCCTGCTCTTCATTTAGGGAGCGGTAATTGTAATTTTTGTACTAATTGTGGTATATTTATTTTTGCATGTGTTCTCCGCAACGTGTGAACAGCTAAAGCAGCCGACCTATCGCCCCATACATTGTGGAGCCTAGACAACGTTCCCAAACTCATTGGTCCACGAATAGTGCCAATTTCTACGCTCTTGAACCCATCCTCCGTAGGACGAACATCCGAAGCAATTACCCACGTATCAAACAGTAAGATATTTATGCTTAAAGATCTTAAGGCCAGAGAGCCCTTCTCTTTAATCGTTACTATCTCTGAATTAGTTAAAAGACCTATCCTTGATAATTAAATTCTCAAGTATTTGCTAATGCAAGCTCTTTTATTCCTCCGGACAGATTGGAGCTCCCCACTCTCCCCATAGTGGGGCATGGACCCTTCCTGGTCCTCGAAGGAATCATAAAAGAAATTCCCTCTCATTGAACGAAAGTCTAATTCATTTATTAGAAAGTTTTGCTTTTGTAATTAAATAAACTGAGTTAAATATGTTTTAATGCAACTTTATATGATAGATATCATGTAACACTTTATGGAAATATTAAATTATTATTTATTCGTACACAACGTCTTCCCTCCAAACTCTGCTGTCACTATTCAACGTAAAACATTGTGACAATAACAAAAATAAAGACAGTACTCGTAATGGAAAAGGAAAGAGAGAGAGGAAAGTATTGGAATGTAAGGACCCGAAATTCATTGTCAGATCCTGGGGCAGATCATAAAATTCATTGTCAGATTGCTAGAGAGTGCAGATGGCAGGTCTTGCGGCATTTTTCGCCTTTTTTTCGTTGATAGGTCGATTAAAATAATTGTTGGCTTTGCAAATCAACGTGATCCGAAGTCAGTTCGTCGGTTGTCAAATGGTAGCCTTCTGATAGAGGTTGCTACCGCTAAGCAGGCCGAGTGCATACTGAAATGTAAAAGTTGGAGGCACGTGGGGAAGTAAATGTGGAAGTTTTAGTTCATCCAACCCTTAACTTTTATAAAGGGGTTATTTACTAGCATAAACCTTAAGGACCATAGTGACGAATTTCTACTGAGGGAATTGAAATAACAGCGTTCGAGATATCCAGCGAATTCGATCTCCAAGGAGTAGGCAAGTTCTACGAACCAGTTCCTTTATTGTAATTTTTGAGAGCAGTAAACTCCTTGAGTCGATTAAATTTGGATGTCTTAGAACACGAATTAGACCTTTTGTGTCGAACCTATTGCGTTGCTTCCAGTGCCTAAGATTCGGCCACAGAAAGCCCAGTTGTCGCTTTCCAGCACTTTGTGTCATGTATGGCAGAGAGGGACAACCATACTAAACCATGATGTAGCAATTGCAGGAGTGATCAACCTGTTGTTTCGCGGGAACGAGAGGCAGATCCAGGTAATACGAGTGAAAATCCAATGCTCGTATTCCGAAGCAAAGCGGCAGTTTAATGCCAATGGGTATATCGTCCGACACTCTAACGCAGAAGCACTGAAGAAGAAAGCCATTTCTGACAGACTCGTCATCATTAAAAGAATACAGCCACCACCAAAAACGTGCATACACAAAGGATAAGGATGAAGCCAACAAGCTAATTGGTAAAGACCAAAAAAAAAAAATCAAGCAAAGCCTGAAGCTGCCAGAAAAGGTCCTAAATCGAATAGGAATAAGGTAAAACGCTCAGATGAGCATAAGAATTTTAACAGTCAACCGAAGTGAGGAAATAATAGTTGAAAAGAAGCAGGGCCGTACCCAGGGGGGGGGGG
>JAHWFO010082787.1:676104-697063 GCA_023313115.1 Rhysida immarginata | reverse complement strand
CCCCCCCCCCCACCCCCGAAATTGGCCATGAAATAGGAAACTTGAACAAAGAAAACTTGAACTTCACGCCGTTGCTTGTAATAGGGGGAGCTAGTCACGTGGGTAACGCACGCGACAGCTGTTTGATGCTATAAAATGATGTGTTTACGTTAGCAAGCTCAAATTACAATTTGACATAAAGTCAAATGAAAATTCATAGAGAAATAACTTATAAACGTATTTTTAAAATTTCTTCACCCTTCTGTAATGACCTAAAATATGACTGTTTTCATTTTTCATGAACTATCTTGTATAAATTCTAAAAAAAATTTTGAAATTGCGTATTTCATTTCTGTGACATTATCTAATGATTTCTGTTAATTTTTCAAAAAAATTGAAATATATAATATGAAAATGAAATCAACAAACATCTCCGATTTATTATAAAAATTTTCGGTCCAAAAGGATCATGTCAACTAAATCTGTTAGGTGGGGGACTCCCCCCTCCACAAGCAGGATTGGGCCAGCCCCCCCGAAAAAAATTTCTGGGTACGGCCCTGAAAAGAAGTTGCTGTACCGAAAACCTCGGAAAGAATTTCATTTTCTGAACTCGAGGTAGGAGAACGAGAAGGCTGAAATTTACAAAAATGAACGGGAGTTTTAAATAAACAGGTTTTATTTGATTTTATTTAGTTTCTCTGTATTTTACCTGAGATGCTTTAAATTTTTGCTTGGTGTTATTTTATTAGTCTGTATGTATACGTGGATTCACTAAATGCAGTGGACAAAAAGTTACGCGTTGCATTATGGGAGTCTTTTTGTTAAGCTTTAACTGCGTATGTTTACTGAAAAGAACTTTTTTCGCCTTCCTTATTTTCTTCCTCCCTCTCTACCGCTTTTATTTCCTGGAATTTGCAACTGACTTCTATTTCCTTTTATCTTGTTAACCTCCTCCCCTACCTGTTCGATTATTCCCTTACGCTTACATTTTTAAATTTGGCGAGGTATCGATGAGGTGATGTTGCCTCCATGATGATTTAACTTTTATAACAGTTATATGTTTATACTGCGCATGCGCGAATTAAAAGTTCGTTTTCAAGTCTATAATAAAGATTTCGCTAACGTAGAAACTTTCTTACGTTTATAGAGATTAATATCACATTTATCGGGATTAATATCCTTTTTACGTATGGAACTACTTTTTTTGAGTGGGAGGTATCCCTCCAAACGACTGTGCAAAAGGGCACGTAACATATTCTCCACATTCCAAACTCTTAATGAATCCAGGTATAGTAATTTGTGGTTTTAATTTTACACTGTTTTATTTTTTAAACTGTGTTTACTTTTAGTGTTTGTTTTGTGACGTTCGAACTTGTAATTGTGTCCATATTTTGATGTTCACATAGGTTTTTGTTTATTTGTTTTGTCCACAGTCTACATGATCATGTTAGGCTGTGGTTTTGTCTTTTTAATCTGGCGTTGGGCACAAATTACCTTATGATGAATGACCAGTAATTGACGCGCCCTAAAATCCAAATCAACCAACCATAAATCCCAAAGCCTCTTTTTGGTTAGTGTACAAACACCAATTGTGATTCAGATTGTCTCCTTTCTTATGTCAAATCTCTATAACCGATACGATAACGATATTTGATACCCGATATTAATATCGGCAAAATAGGGTCCTGGCAATATGCCGCCAAAATATCGCCGATATTTACGATATACTCTTTAAAATTTATTTATAAAATTGGTTGTAAGTTTTTTAAATGCATTTTATATTTCCAATATCTTTTGTCTAGTGACTGTAAGAATGATAAAAATTTCATTGAATTGCTATCTTTTTTATCAAGATCTTCCTCACTAACTGTTCAGCCTGTTTCTATCACATGTCATGATGCTACCAGCATTTGAAAACAATCTTTCACTTGGAATAGACGTAGCACAGAGTGTCAAATATTTTACAGCAAGCTTCGATAAAACTGGAAATACGTCTACTTTTTTTTTTCAATACTTTTTCTATAAGACCACTAGCGAGTCACTTGACGTTAGCATCGGGGTCGAAACACCACTTCCGTTATGGGCGTCTGCCTAAGTAAATCAGCACGTCGCAGTGATTAGAAGTGTTAAGTTTTAGAAGGACAAACTCTATAATTAAAATGCTTATAAGCTGCGCAGCTTTCGGCTGTTGTAATAGAGGAAAAACCAATAAATTATCTGCAATCAAATTTTTCAAAATCCCAAAAAATAATGATCGCCATAAGTAATGGATAGCCGTAAGAAAAGATTGAACGCCAAACAACAGTTCAAATATAGTTTCCACATAATTATAGTTATTATCTTCGATAAATCGCGGCAATACATGATTCTTAAATTAAGAACATAAACATATATTGTAGCCTCCGTGTAAATATATGCGGCAGGCAAAACCGGATATTGTCGTTCGCCCCTCGATTGCAGTGGTTTGTTTACCGGCGTTAAGTGGTCTATTGGGTCACTTTTGTGTGGCTCAATGCAAGAATCCAAGTAAAGTCTCAATTCGCTTGGAAGCCCACTTTCATTCCTGTTGCGAAATGAATTCGCAGTAGCTTGTTGCAGAACGAACTTGTCTCGTTCGTCCCAAATTGAGCTTTCTTTAGCAGACTGTGACTCTTGTAAATCTACATCCTCATCTGGGTTAAAAGATCTAACCTCTCTGCTAAGACGATGGATTGCATTTGCAGCTTGATCGGCATGTTAAAAATCCAATTGTTTAAACCTTGGGTCAGGAATTGTTGCATTTGCAAAGAGTGAAACCTAGAAATTAATAAATTAGATATTATAGTCAATTTTAAGAATCATTAAATTAGGAATCCTATTTAAATTTAGTACTTACTCTTTCAATGTTTCCAAAACGGTATGTCAATTGTTCCAAAACATTTCTGCGTAATTCACAGCCAATTTCAGTGCTTACATTTGTGCGACAATCGACAATCGAACAGTGTAGTGAAAAGACACGAGCGGTCCGGGAGCAGAGCTTCCATAGCACACTCGCCCATAACGTAACCAAGGGAACTATACTGAGTTAGACGAGATGCCTGATGTCCCTCGAGAGTCATTCTGAGAATAGAGTCCTAACTGGTAGGACAAGGAATAAGATTATTGATTGACGTAGAGATACCCTGAGCATCTGCGGCTAAGATATCCAGAAGTCCGGGAAGACAACCTTATTTATGTCATCGAAATTAACTTCCAGTACATGAAGGGGTCTTCGTATCCTTATGAGACCCCTAAGGGCTAGAGGGTGGTCCAGTATACTGGCTACCAAGGGATTGTCGTGGGTCTCAATTTTAAGAAGCAATTTCTTAAGGAGCATTTGGACATAGCTACCAATGTGGTCCATATTGAGGTCTTCATAAATGGAAGAGTTGTTGGCAACTCTCCTGTCGAGCTGAACAATGGTCCTGAGGGTTACATTTTGGAAGGTCTGTATTTCCTTCCACCATGATTTGCAGATAGACGCCCAGGCAGGCATTCCATGGAGCAAGATGGTGCGGATTACCACCTTGTACAGCAAGAGTTTATTGTCCAATCCAAGGGCACTGTTTCTCCCCAAGAGCGCAATCAGGCTGAACTTTGCCTTTTTAGCCTTGTTGAGAGCATATTGGACATGGTCATTCCAGTTTAGCTTAGAGTCAATTTTTACACCAAGGTACTTGTAGTCTTCACCCAGTCCAGTTTTTTGTCATATAAGGCCAGGGTCCCTGGAGGATTCTTGCGTTTACGTGTAATGTACATAGCTTTACATTTGTCAACATTGAGCTTTAACCTCCATTTGTCGAACCATTTTTCGCACTGTAGCAAAGCCTTTTGTAAGCGACTAATGACGTGTGCGGGATTCCTTGCACTTGTTGTGATGGCCGCATCATCAGCGAATAGGTACAGTTTGCATTTTGCGAATTCTGGCAGGTCGTGAATGAAGAAATTGAACAGCGCCGGTCCCAGGACTGAACCCTGGGGAACACCCGCGTTGGCATCACAGGGATTAGACAAGGTGTTTCCAACTCTGACACGATAAGATCTTTGCGACAAAAAGGAGCGAACCAAGGCAATCAGTTCATCAGGGAAACCACAATTTATCATTTTAAAGATGAGGCCGTCGTGCCCAACCTGGTCAAAGGCTTTATGGACATCGAGAAAAACAATTCCACCGTACATCGAGTAATTGAGAGAACTGTTCAAATCTTCAACCAGCCTTCATACCTGGAGCTGGCAAGAGTGATTCGAACGAAAGCCAAATTGCTCCTTGCGAATTAGATTATTTGATTCACAAAAATCATTGAACCTCTTCAGAATTGTGCGTTCGAAGACCTTAGAAAGTGTAGGCAATAAGCTAATGGGCCTGTAACTGACAGGAAGAGCGGGATTGAGGCCAGGTTTTGGTATAGATAGGATGACTGAGTTTTTCCAGGAATCTGGGAAGTAGCCGTGGTTCCAGCAGTCGTTTAAAATCTTTGTGATAGCGCAGATTACTTTTGGAGGCAAATTCTTAAGAGCACTGTTAGTGATGGCGTCTAGTGCAGGAGCCTTGTTTCTCTTAACTTGCTTAATGATGTTCGATACCTCGGCGTTGTCAATGACACGGGGAGACTTTTTTACACGATGGATGAGATCAAACTTAATGCAGCTTTCTTTAACTTGACGTGTGTTCTCGATACCAGCCAGTCTATCTTCAAGAGGGGTGGTGAATTGACTCTTAAGTGAGTTTGCGATGAGTTGGGCCTTTTCCTGGGGACTGCTAACAAAGTTCCCATCATCCATAAGCAGAGAAGGTAAATCGGTGTTCTTCTTATTCTTGAGGGCCCTGACTGTACACCAGAGGGAGTTGTCCTGGACTGACAGACACTTGATTTTGCTGCACCATTTTTGGATTCGTAGTTCCTTGATCTGTTCACTGACCTTGCGTGTTAACCTGTTGTACTTAGTCTTGAACTGCAGACACCTAGTACGTTGCCACAATCTTCTGAACGAGTTCTTATCACGTATGAGTTGCCTGATGGATGGGGGGAGATCGAGATGGTCGGGTCTCTTTCGGGTCAATGTCAGTAGCACTAGCATCACTGGCTGATATAATCGATTGAGTGATTTCACTAATATTACTATCAATGTCAACATTGTTGGCAGGATCAGTATATGGAATGACATTTGTGCAACTTGCCTCATATATTTATGTAACACATTAACTGTGGGAATGACTTTGCTTGCTGTGACGTACTTTTCACCACATAAATCAGTTGTAACCAATTAAGTAAAAGTACAGTTCAGAAATATGTTAACAAAGTGACATTTCTACTGACTCACTGACTACTACTACTATAAGGGGAACTGCGCGCGATATATCAGAAGTGTAAAATATCGAAAAATATCGACATTATCGGACAATGCGCTATCCTATCGTCCATCATCTCGGGAAAAGATAAATCGTAAGAAGTTTGGATAGAAATCATGCTGTCGCTGAAATTTCTGAAGACTTCCATGCGATATTGGTTCTGCTTGTCCCTCATTAATAATGGTACGAACTTTGCCGTAAAATTTCTCATGTTCAGTGTTTCAAAAAATAATCTTCCAGAATTGCATCCTATTCTTTGGTGACATTTTCTGAGGCATAATTTTAATTTTTTTAAGGTTTTTCTGTTTGTGAAGGAAGAGTTGGATTAGGCTTATTAGTAATATTTGTTCTTTTTTTATTGTAGAGATTTATTTTAGAAAATCTTCTTCTTTATGGTGCTAATTTTGTATATTTTTGGTTTAATAATTATTAGTTTCTTTGTTGATTGATATGTATTTTTTTCCCTTATTAATAATATTAAATTTTATCTTAAGTTTAATACGTTATTCTGAACTTATGTATGGGGCAGACGTTTTTATTTTACTTTTGAGCCTTACTTTTGGCTGGTTTAATTAAAATTAGGTGGTGATGCCAGTAGTGGTCGTCTTGAACAGTGATGTTCGACCGTTAATAAAAGGTTTGAATCAATCATAAGTGATGTTTGGTCTAAAGGATTTTCAACAGATGTTTGCTTTAACATTTTTCGTTTTCCTGCAGAGTTTTCTCTACAAGTTTAAATACATGGGGGCATCTCAAATTCATGTAAAGCAAAGGCAACTATGGCAAAATGCTCATCTAATACTATAATTCTCTTATCCGTCCGTCCGTCTGTCCGAAGCCAACAAAGAAAGTTACAACAATCCGTCCGAAGCCAGGGATTGTTGTGGTTTAAGGCAATACTCAGTCATTGTTTTTAATTAAATAAATAAATTGAAAAAAATAATAATTCTCTTGGTCAGTCCAACACCACCTAAACAAGAAGACCAGTTCACAAAATTGTTATTTTATTGTTACATCGTCCAAAGCCAGGGATTGTTGTGGTAAGATAATACACAGCTATTGTTGTGAATTAAATAAATAAACGGAAAAATGTTTTATGCAGATGAACAGTATATTGTTGCAGTATATTAAATTTTGAAAACCATTGATGCTCCACTTTCATTTCTTTACTCTTCAACCTGTACGGGTGAATTTCTAGTCAAAAATAAATGCGTCTGCAAATACAGATAAGGAAAGAATCAAAAACAGGCAACCGCAACTGATGCAGTTTCCGTGTAGCCAAAACAAATACAGAGCTATTCCTAAAATATTGGATTTCACATTATTTGGTCCAAGCCTTTTCTGATTGCTTACGATAACGAAGAGATCACCCAGAAATCTCCAATTTACCAACATCTGTTTGTGATGCTTCAGCTCTGGGTCGCAATGTTTTGAGATGTTTCAGCTTTTCCACATCGTAGTCAAATCTCCTTCCGGAAATCATTCTCGTTTGTGATTAGGCTTCCCATTTAGTATACACAATGACCCAAATTGAAATGTCGTTATTGAACACTACAATAATGTGGAAGCAATACCAGAATGGATACCCCTCCATGGGCATTAAAAATGTCCGGTCAGTTTTTTGTATTTCCAGAAAACTGAGAAATTAGAAAACTTGATATTGATGATCATAAACACAGTACAGCCAGGCAACAATGGCCCAATTGGTAGAGGCAACGAGCGTGATACTCCTTCCATTTTTTCTGATATCATTTTCCTAATGATTGGAGTAACATCTCCAGTTTCCATTTATAATTTATTAACGAGAGAGACAATATTAGAGAAAGTCTCAGACAGTCGTTTTATGTATGATGTTTGACAATTTGCGACCCCCAGCTTATTGGCAAAATATATTCAAAACAACGTCTCTACCACTCCTAAAAATTTGTACACAGAATTCGGAAACACTCTATAGAATACTCCCATATGATATTTTATACAAAAGTTTGTTTGTCGTCTTTATTTCTCTCCTATCAACCGCATGAAATTGCACAAAGTAGTGCATGACAAGAGGTCTTAATTTGAATGCTCCTACTACAACACTTGCAGTGGCATATAATATTATCTGCAAACAATGCCATAGCTTAGTAAAATTGAGCCCTGGAGAAATTGTGCTCCCTTACTATACAGCCCCTGCCCCCCTACCCCCCCCCCCTCGGGTATCCTCCCTCGCTCTGCCTGTAAACAAGGAGAGATAACACAATACTATTGAAGATGACGATCTTATCTGGCTTAGCGTATGTGATATTTCTGAAGTGTTTGTTCCTGAAGTCACCTAAGAAAATACGTAAACAGGGTGTTCTCGAATAACGTGTATATACTTGGGGGGAGTTGATAGAGGGGTCAAATCTAAGCAATATTTCCCACTTTCATTTCTTTCTCTGGGGCATTGTTTTTGAGATAAAAAATGTTGAAATCCTACCTGCAGGAAACAGTTGTTTGGATAGATACTGTTCGGGTCTCAAGAGAAGACCTCTGAGTTGCACAATTTCACCAATACACGACAGAAACGTTTGGGTGAGTTCATTTCTGAAAAGATTCACGAAGAACCAGGAACTTTAGAACGTGTACGTCAGTCCATGCGGCGACGTTGCGAAGCATGCATCCATGCCAAAGGGAGTCAATTTGAACGCTTATTGTAAAACATTTGCATGTTTCATAAAAAAAAAAACAAGTCGCATTATTGTACTGTATGCAATATGTTTTTTGTTCTTTTTATTACATGATTGACCATGATTTTGACGTTTTCCAGAAGCACGGGTTGAATGGCATAATACGTCTACGCGACGTCCAACATTTTTTATCTCAAAAACATTGCCCCAGAGAAAAAAATGAAAGAGGGAAATGTTGCTTAGATTTCATCCCTCTATCACCCACCCCCGAAGTTTGTACACGTTATTCGAGAACACCCTGTATAATATTTAAAGACTTGGAACTGTGGACTACCTCACCGTGGATTAAAGATGTGTAAATGTTTCAATAAAGGGAATTTTTTATTTGTCATTTTTCGTGTCATATTAACATAAAATGGGTGGGGGGAGGTTTATAAAAATGGCATTTGCTGACACAGAAAGGGGGAGGGAGTATAAAGTTCTATGGAAAAAGGATGACTTAATTTGTGGACCGACCCCTAACAAAGGATGGCTTTAATTGATTTTAAATTTTAATCTAGCTTCCCTATTTTAAAAATGAGATTTTTTAAGCTTTTGTGTGAATTTTTATTAATTATTTTAGATGGCCATTATAGTGTTTTTTAATCCTATGTGGTTTGTAGTTATTGTTGATGCTGTATAGTGTGATTATTTGTTCTGTTTGTAGATAATAAGCATTAGATTGTTTGTCGCATTTGTTGAGGTTAGTTGCATTTTGTTGTTGTTTTTTTTTTAAAGACATTTTTATTGTTGGTCTTGGGATTTGTTTTTGTAAATATTAATCTTGCGTGCAGGGCGCAAATGACAACTAGTAGCACAGTAGTTGACGCGCCCTAAAAATCCAACTAGAATGGATGTCAGTTGATGTCATAGTGAAAATGCATAGTGGCTCCATGCACTCGAAAGAAACAACTTCAAACAAAATCCACGAATTCTTGAAATACCAACAAAGGATTGGCAGCTTTTATCAGCAGGAAAGCGAGCGCGCACGTTTGATTTCCTCGTAATCCAAGGAAGCATTGTGACATCATCTAGCGGAAAAGCGCTACGTCGAAAAAAAACAAAAACAAAACAATGTCAAGACGTCTCGCAGGGTTACCAGGAAAACAAACGCAGTTCAGCAAGTGAAGCAGAAAAAAGACGCAGAAGTGTTCACACATACGCGCTACTTTCATCGTTTCAGAGAGTTATTGACATTTTGCTTTTTAGGCGCTATTCAGCGAACGCTTAATTATAAAATCACAATTTTGTAAAGTTATGTTTAATAGAACAGTCTCTAGCCAGAATTAATTGCATGACTCAAAGGAACCAAATTTGATATAAACAGTATTGTTCCATCTCCAGAAGAATCATTATAGCTTCAATTCAATTGTGACGTCATTGTCTATATATATCGTAAACCAAATTTCTCGCAAGAGAGCACTGCCTATCAAGGTGCAAAAAAAATTCATCGATATTTTTCCAAAGGATTCTTACTGTGTACCAGACTTAGCTGTTTATAAATATAACGCCGAGGATGGTTGAAGAAATACCAATAAATATTACATTAACCTCATTAAATATCAAAAAATAAATTAATTGCATAAATAAGATATAAATGTGGGCAAGATTTTATAAAATTGACAAGTCTTAGATTTTATTGGTAATTCTTATATATATATATATTTTAATTAATACATTGTGTTTAACCATTTTTTTTTAATAGACAACAATCGAAATGTATAGAGCAGTGGTATAGAGCAACTTTTATTTAATATTAATGTAATGTACTGCCACCAATAAAAAGCAACAATTGTCGGTGAAGTAGCCACCAATCACTTACAAACGAGATAAATCAACGATCACGTGATCATATTTATCAATTTTTGCTGTGATTTCCCATTGGTCAGCTTCCATGCAGTAAAAAAGATTCTTCAAAGTATAAACAGCACAGACTGAAAGGAATTCACCCATTCTGTGAACAAACGAGGTTTCATCTCGACGTAGAGGAAAAGTCGTCTATAATCGCCATCATGTCGTACATGCTGCAACACCTGAGCAACGGTTGGCAGGTGGACCAAGCCATCCTCTCCGAAGAAGATAGGGTCGTGGTAAGATTAAAGCTATCACATTATGTATTTTATAATTTATAATAAGATATATGATAATGTAGTAATATTTAGCGAATTAATACGTCGAAAAGAGAAAAGTTGCAAGATTAGTACCCCCTAAAATAATAGGAACTTTTATTTTAGATGACTTGACGTTATTATAAGAAAGTCAAAAATATTGTGATGAAAGCTTTAATAAGAATTCGTTCCTATCAGTTATGAATTTATTTATCGAAATACCTTAAAATGACTCATTATTGAATCACTCATAACACTGAAATAGTTTTTGTAATTAATTCGACAATTGTTAGGCTTTGTTGCAAAATAAAAGTAATAATATCTTCATTGTAATATCTCCAGCTGACAAAGTCCTATAATATGTAATCATTTATGTAATTCAAATAATTATTAAAGAATAGTGATTTTTATCAAATGGCATGTATACAATCTTAAACAAGTATTAAGCAAAAATGACTTAATACAACAATAAAATAAGTACATTGATGTATAGAATGAATAATTCAAATGATTCTACAGGCTGTTCTCGAATAACGTGTACAAACTTGGGGGGGGGGTGATAGAGGGATTAAATCTAAGCAACATTTCCCTCTTTCATTTTTTTTCTCTGGGACATTGTTTTTGAGATAAAAGATATTGAAATCCTACCTGCAGGAAACAGTTTGGATAGATATGTTTGGGTCTCGACAGGGAAGGGGGTCTCGGCAGGGTCTTGAGTTGCACAATTCCACCACTACAGGACTGAAACGTTTGGGTGAGTTCATTTCTGAAAAGGTTGGACTCATATTCTACGATTATCACACAATAAACCAAAGCCTACAAGATTAAGATATTTTTGCAATACACGCGCAGTTCGTGCGGCGACCTTGTGAAACATGCATTCGTGCTAGAGGGAGTCAATTTGAACTCTTATTTTAAAACATTTGCATGTTTCATAGAAAAAAACAAGTCATATTATTGCACTGTATGCAATGTGTTTTTGTTCTTTTTATTACATGATTGACCTTGATTTTGACATGTTCCAGAAGCACGGGTTGAGTGGCATATTACGTTTACGCGACTTCCAACTTTATTATGTCGAAAACAATGTCCCAGAGAAAAAAAATGGAAGAGGGAAATGTTGCTTAGATTTGATCCCTATATCACCCCCCCCCCCCCAAGTTTCTACACGTTATTCGAGAACACCCTGTATATATTGCTGGAATGAGGGTTTATGCAAATATGCTGCAGCAATAATCTGATATAGGCACTGAAAAATCTAATGGGATTGTACAGGCGCTAGACAATGACACAGGTCGTTAGTTTTTCTCACAGTCGCTAGAGTGCGTTTCCCATCAACTGAATTAAGGTTCCAACAAGCGTATTATAACTCCGACTTTTTTTTATTATGTTTTGTAAATGAAACTTATTTTCTACCTTTTTAAATTTAACGTAGAAACTTTTTTTTTTTTTAGGAATCGTTTTCATGTATTTTTTTTACACTAATGCCAGTGATAATTGCCTTACACATGTTTAAAATTGTATAGGCTATCTGTACTTAACGCTGTACTACCTGTTCATTTTTAAAAATCTGTTTCATAGCGATTTTAACCTTAATTACTAAGAAAGAATATTCTATTTATGCCTGTAAACAGACGTTTTATGCCTGTTGCATGGATTCACTCACTCTTGCAGGAGTGGAGCCATTACGTTGGCTTCAAATCTGGATAAAGCTAAGGAGACTGAAAGATATCACTTCTCGTCTTGTAGTACGTTTGCTTTAACTTCTGGGTTTGTTCTGTTCCAGGTGATTCGCTTCGGCCATGACTGGGATCCAATGTGTATGAAGATGGATGAGACCCTATACAGCATCGCCGAGCGCGTCAAGAACTTCGCCGTCGTCTACCTCGTCGACATTACGCACGTGCCGGACTTCAACAAAATGTACGAGCTCTATGACCCTTGTACCGTCATGTTTTTCTTCCGCAATAAGCATATCATGATCGACTTGGGCACCGGCAACAACAATAAAATCAACTGGGCCATCGAAGACAAGCAAGAGATGCTCGACATTCTTGAGACTGTCTACCGGGGTGCACGAAAGGGGCGCGGTCTCGTCATCTCACCCAAGGACTATTCTACCAAATACCGATATTAGAGAAACATTTTTGTTTTCTTTTTAAGTGTCCATTCATTTAAGTTGAATTAAATAAAGTGATTATTCATATTTATGGTTACCTTGTTTCATTTAATTGTGTACACTTTTGATTTTTTTTTTTTATTGTCGGCTTTCATGCATAATGCTGACCAAAGGCTGAGGCCAAAACCCTAACCGGTGAGAAGAGTTAGCGAGAATTTCCTCACAGAACATCATTATCGCCCAAACAAAGCGGGACGAACTTATGAATCAACCCAATACAGCTATTCCCATTGCAAAAGAATTCTTCTCATCACAATTAACTATTTCACCATCGAAAGACCCATATATTTATTTATATATTAAATATAATGCACAGGGTAACAAAATAATTAAGTACATATCTAGTAACAATTTATATGACAACTCAATTCCTATTTTGTAGTATCGTGATAATTACAAGTTTTTGTTTGACGAAGTTGTTTTAACTTGTGATTAAAATTATTACTTGCCATGACAATATCATTTGGCAGTAAATTCCATAAACTAATTGTATCCGGAAAAAAATACTTTGCAAAAAACTTACATCTACTGTCACCAAGTATGGTGACTGCTTCCTCGGCCAAGACTCCTGTTCTTGCAGCTGAGAACAGGAGTAAGCTTGGAGATACGGTAGCGCCATCGGCGGTCACCGACCTTCACCTCAGAATGGCGGTGCGTAAGGTTAAACGGCAGAACCAAGGTACGCTGCCGCCATCTGGAGAGCGCGACCAAAAATGCAGAGATAACCACCTCCGGCGACCTAAGCGCAAGCGTTTCAGAAAAGAGAAACGGAAGGAGCGCAGATCTGTGCGCGAGGGCCGCGGCGCGAAAATGAAAGTTGAGGATCGAGGAGAGAGAGATGGGAACCGCGAGGAGTTAACACGGAAAATTTGCTCCTCTCCTTGCCAGTCCCAATCGTCGCCTGCTTCCTCGAAGCCAATGAGTGAGGAAAGCGACGCCGCCGTCGAGAAGCAAGGAACGTGTCCCCTCAACGTCGTGGCTGACGAAGAGCGTTCGCCGACGCTGCCCCGTGCGAGTTCGCCTGAGCGTTATACCCTTCACGAACTGTCTTTCCGTCGAGAATTTTCCCAGGAGCCGAGTGAGTCGACCCAGCCAGAGGAAAGCGACGTGAGGCGAAAGGAACCGCTCACCGAGTCGAATTCGCGTCCGCCACGAAGGGATACGTCTCCGCACTCGTCTCCCGACTCCTTAGGCATTCCGCTTGGCATAGAGGAACATTTGACTGCAAACGTCACGAGAACCTTGGTGGTAGTCGTTGGTTTGGAGCCCCGTCTTCTTCATCAGTTGCGTATTTTGGAGGCCCAGCTGATTCCTGAAGAAACGGCTGTGTGGATTACCCCTTGGGTCCATAAGGCGTACTGGCGGCACGACTTAGGCCACATCGAAACAATTAGCAGGTTAGTAAATTTTTCTGTGTTGAACTTCTGTCTCATGAGTTCCCACATTTGCTCATGCAGTCGAAAAGGAGCAATGCTCTCTCTCTCTCCCGCTGCTAATGTAATAGCTGCGAAAGTGGCAGTTCCGAGCTTCGGTTACCACAAGCGCTTCTTTATGCGTTTGGCACTGTTAAACTGTTTTAAATTAAGCCGGTGTTGGTGAGGGGTGATACCTGTTTAACGCTTCTTTGTTTTGTTTGCAGTTTGCTGCAGTTGCGTCTGGGACAGTAACGAGGTATTGCTGCGAAACAAGTTTCTGGCGTCTTACCTCGTCACCATTCCTTTTCCTCTTCGTTTGGAACCACAACCGTTTGCTCTATGCG
Source organism: Rhysida immarginata (assembly GCA_023313115.1). NCBI lineage: Eukaryota > Metazoa > Arthropoda > Chilopoda > Scolopendromorpha > Scolopendridae > Rhysida > Rhysida immarginata. Next base: position 682,980 of record JAHWFO010082787.1, on the reverse strand, counting down.
AACGCAGCGATTACGAGTAGTACCCGCTTAATGAAGACACCGTTCTCCATTGTCGGAAATTTTAGTTTTTGTGATAAGCTTTGTGCGTCTCCAGTGATTTAATTCACCACGAGCAATCTAAAATTATTTGTAAACCCGGGGTTATTTCCCGCGGGTGGAGCGACAGGCCACATTGCCTAATTAAATCTTTGCCTCTAAGTACAGATTTTTTTTTTTTAGAGGTCCAGTTGCTGTTGTGTGTTTCGGCCAGTACCGGCCGTATTCATGTTTTACATTTGTAACCGAGACCATTTGGTTTCGAGGGGCGGACTGGGTAGCCAGTCCTATGCGTGTCTTGCGTGTTAGCAAGATCGTGAGCCCACCTATTCATTCACTTTGTTATATCTATCTTTTATATAGTAAATTGTTTGAATAAATTCTTGCCAAAAGAATTATACTCTGTGTTCTTCATTAGCCCTAGCATCAATTATCCACTGCGCACTAGTTAAATCCGTGACATCTACAAGCTATTTTTTTGATCTTATTTTTATTATCGATTCTATTGGAGATATAGTTTGGAGACTCTAGAAAATTTTCTTTTTTAAGTTTACTCATGTTATTAAAGATTTTATAAAGGGTTTTTAACTTTAATTCTTTCCTTCTAATCTGCAATTCAGGTAAATTTAGGATATTTCTTAATTTTGTTACACAAGAATGCCTATAAAAATTGTTGAAAATAATACGAACAGCCCTGTTTTGAATTTTTTCAAGTTTAACAACTGAACTTTCACAGTAAGGGTCCCAGCAAATAGCACAATATTCAAGAATGGATCTAACTAAAGATTTGTACAGGACTAATTTGACTTCCATGCTTATATTGAGCGAAACAAGTAAAGTGCTTTATTTGCTTTACCGATAATATATTCAACATGTTTATTCCAACTTAAGTTTTTATCAACAATTACCCCTAAGATCTTTATGGAGTCAGATTTAACTAAGTCACAACTGTCAGTGTTGTAATTAAAAGCAAAAACATTATCGGCTTTGGCCCTTGAAATATTCATATAGTAAGACTTTGACCAGTTAACAGCCATGCCCCAAATTTTACACCAATGAGAAATAAAATTTAGATCCTGCTGAAAATCAATTTGATCGGCTGCACTGTTAATTTGCTTAACTAATGTCCCATCGTTTGCTAAATAGAGATTTTTATTAGACATCTCTTGTAGTAAGTCATTTAAATACAGATTAAAAAGAAGAGGCCCACTAACCGATCCCTGCGGGACACCAGAGAGTACCTCACAAGGCTCTGACAATACACCATCAACTAAAACGCTCTGCACACGCCCAGTAAGAAAATTTCTAAACCAGGTTACAAGTTTATCACCAAAACCATATTTGGATAGTTTCAGAAGTAAAAAACAAACAGGTACTTTATCAAAATCTTTAGCTAAATCTACAGCAATTAAATCAACCTGTTTCCCGTTTTGTATAAATTTAGAAACATAATGAACCAAATCTATCAAAAGTAACTCAGTAAAAGAATCGCGTCTAAAACCAAATTAATTATTGGCTAGTAACCCATTTTCTGATAAGAAAATAATCATATGCTTTATGATAATATGTTCCATCAATTTAGCAGTGATGCAAGTAAGGGAAACAGGACGATATTTCTGGGGGGTTTTATTATCGCTAGACTTATATAGCGGTGTAACTATAGCCCTTTTCCAATCAACAGGCACGTCACCTATTGTATGAGATAAAGTAAAAATGTCTTCAAGATAAAGAGCAACAACTGGAGCAACTAAACATAACATCTTATTTGTGATCCCATCAAGGCCACAGGCTTTGTTCGTATCCTGTTCCAGAATTAAATTCAGTATACCTGAGCTACTAAGACAAAAATCAAGAAAGCTTTTATCAGTTCTAAGATTGAAACATGGAAGCTTGACGTCATTTATTTTGGAAAAATTTTGCTGGAATGACAGATTTAAAAGGTTTGCTTTTTCTAAGCTACTCCTTTTAAGATTACCAGTATCCGAATATAAAGGAGGAATAATATTAACATCTTTTTTGACATTTTTTATGAACTTCCATAGCCGTTTAGAATTTGACACGTTTATACTAGACAAATACTTCTTTGTTAGATTTTATGCTATTTTTAATTTCAAAGCTAATTTTACGTATCTTTTCCTGGATTCCCTGGACCTGGTTTCTCTTAAAATTTGTTAATAACCTTTTTTTTCTTTTTTATATTACTTTGTACGTTCTTAGAAATCCATGGCTTGTTTACACTTAAACACTTCACCTTAGTTGGAACAAATGTATTTATGATGTCGAAAATATCGTTTTTAAAAAGAACGTACCTCTCATTTACTGAGAGACTTTCCTTAACATCATTATAATTTACAAGTTTGCAAAAAAAAGGCGTTTAATATTTTAGATGGATCAGCACGATGAAAAAGAAGAATCTTTGCTTTACTACTTTTCACATGCGGCTTCCAAGTGTAAGGCAAGTAGGATAAAACAATATTGTAATCACTAATACCTTTTACAATTTCCACAGTAAGACCTTCAAAATTTGTAAAAATTAAATCAAGGATGTTTTGACTAGCTTGTGAAAACTCGTCAATAAGGTGATTTAAATCATATATAAGTGATGAATCCTCGCAATGTGACATAGTGTCCCAATTTACACTAGGCAAATTGAAATCTCCTCCAATATGTAGCAGCTTATTTCTAGCATTTACTTTGTTTAGACACTTTGCCAAGTTTAAAAAACACATTTTGTCATAGCTAGGGCGATAAACGCTTCCAATAATCATATTTTTACCTGAGCTACAACTGATTTCAACAAAGACACAAGTAAAAGTTAATTCATATGATGAAAATTCACGTTTTACCGCAACAAAGACCCCACCTCCTCTAGTTTGCCTGTTCTTTCTATAATAAGTATAATTTTCGGGAAGGTAAAGTGAAGAAGCGTCCTCGTCCTTTAACCAGGTCTCAGTACCAATAACAATATCAGGATCATCAGAGAATAAATTCCGATATTTCGACTTCTTTGTTCTTCACACTTCGAAAATTTATTGTTGCAATCTTTACACAGATTTCTGCAGGATTTTTTATTTCATTCTTTATCAGAGGTCAATTCCTTGATCTCTTCCGGGGTTATTTGTTTTGCTCATCAGGTCTTTCGTTAGCTAGGTTTTTTGGTTTTCCTTTGTGTGATTGTAGTTTACGTTTATTGAATTCTTCTCTCTCAGCAGGAGTCATATCTGGAGCTAATCCAACTTGTTTATTAGCGCCAGGAAATATTATATTTTTACATTTCTTACCATTAGCCATAATGATGTCTTTTTCATGCAGAGATGCTAACTTTATTAACAGAGGTCTAGTGTAATTCTCATTTGATTTTCTTCCTAAACGTTACAGGTTTGTGACTATAGGTTGAGTAATGCCAAGTTGTTGAACAAATTCGTCAAAGCTATGAATGTCATCGTTTTTTCTGTCTTCTGCTTTCATTTTATCTGACTCGTATATAAATATGATAAATAAAACCCATCTCTTATATGGAAAATAAATTAATATTCTAAAAATTTATGCACAGACTTTTTTTGATAACGTTGATATTTTAACCCCTTTTACGGTTTACAGGAATTTAGATTTAAAAAATATTAAAGTATAGAAACCTTAAATTTCAATCATTTTTCAAATAAAAAAAATGCAGTTTATTTGAAAAAATTACATACTTTATTACAAACACAGTTTACAAATTTAAAAATTGGTCTTAAAAGCACGTTCATTTAATCCAGGTTATCATAGTCATATTCGGTGTAATCTTGCATCGTTAAATTTCTACAATCATTAAAATACTTAAAATACCGAATCGATTCGATATTTCAAATTGCTTTTTAGATTGCTCAATGTTTTCAATGTAAACAGATTTATTGTTGTCTTTCACCTTTCTCAGTCGCTCATCTACTTTTTGTAGGACCTTATTCACATCTACAGATTTGAGTTTCTGTTAAATTCTTCTTAAATCCAAATTTTTTTTTAAATCTATTAGTGACGCACTCGTTCGTAAATGCTATTACGTGTGCGCAAGAAGTGGCCATTTTTTCCACCTGAAAATAGAATTTGCAACATTACTGAAAGAAAAGGAGGGAGGAAAAAAAGTAATAATACCTCCCCCCCGATTACAAATAGTATCCCCACCACGAATTGAGCCATTTATGCATTCGTACATGTCGGAGTCCTGTAATTATTTCTGATTGGGGAAATTGATGTAAACGTTTCCTGGCACTTGATGTTAGGGTCTTGGCTAAATGAAAACGAAAAAAAATAAAGAGTTAATATTAAAATCTTTATATAATACAAATGCAAAATAAACTTAACATAAAATCAAATTTCAAATAATAAAAAAAAGAATAAATAACTCAACTGAAATAAGAAATCATTAATTAGACCCTAAATACTAAAAACCAAAGAAATTCCTTATATTTAATGAACGGGTTTTTATGACAGTATTTAGTGCCAGTATTTAGTAACTTCTAATAACCATGGTATTACTATGTGAATCTTAATGTTAATAAAAAACTCTTTAACCACAACAACACTAAAAAATAGGATAAATACAACCTGGTTCTGGAAGTACTTTTCGGAAGCAATTGCTACCATCATTCAGCAGTCCAGGAGCACCTCATAGACAACGAGAGAACTCCATTACTTGTGGCCATCTTTCTGAATTTTTAAGCAGAAAAAAAAAAAAAAATCGATTTTTCTTAGCCAATTAATCGAGTGCATAGAAATGGATAAAAGTGAAGAATTGATAATCGAATAATCGATTATTTAAGAGATTTTGCCCATCCCTATAATGCTATGCGGAATGTCACTTTGAAAAGCACGCAGTGGAAGAAAGCTTAATGATTTAATGCAATGACATGTATTAAAGATAGACCTCGAAACCTGTCGCCATACTTGAAGCCAATTGGGAAGCTTCGCCTCACAGAACCGTCATGACCGAAAGTGATGAAGATGATGCAAAACACATGGTTATACGAATGTCTATCAAAACCCCCAGGCATAAAACCCACCGGTAAAAAAACCCCAGCCTTAAAGTGCAAGGGAGGAAAAAACCCCCCAGAGTAAAAGCACTGATGAAAAAATTTTATTTCCAAGGTGCAAAACATTTTTTTATAACTTTAAGATCATTTTCATTGAATTTTTTCCTTTTATAAGTTTGCCCAATAGTAATTTTGTATCAATGTAAAACAATAATAATAATAATAATAGGAAGGTATAGGAAAGTAGCGGATCATCTATGCAGTATAACCAAGTATGAAAAAAAATATTAAAGATTTTTATTTCATTCCGGTCTTTGTATTCTTATGTTCTATTTTCATTTATATACTGTTTTTTTTTTCAGTTCTATTCTTACTTCATTATGCGCATTTGAATTTTTATCTGAAAGCCAGTTTTCATTTCTCTCATTTTTCTACAAATACTCTCTTCTCTCTTTGCCTTTATGTCCCCCCCCCCCTCCCCTCATAAATTCCCCCCTTTTTGGCTTTAAATATGGTCTTCATCTTTCCTCCTCCTGCTCTCTGTCCACTACTCCATTCTATTATTATATAAAATAAATAAAATAGATATATAAAATTTCCGTCCCAGTGTGCCAATCAAAACCAAACTAAATAGTGAAGATGCACATGCCCATAGTAAGCTACGTTCCGAATTTCAACCTTCTACCTCAAAAAATTATGAAGGGGACGGATAGACAGACGGACATTATGAAAAAAATAAGTAGCTCCATTCTTCTGCTACTTAATAATGTATGTGGCAAGTTCTTTTTTCTTAATTTTCACTAAAAATTTCATGTGGACACTAAAAATACTATACGTATCTGACGAGAAAGTACCTATAAACCATTTAAAGTTTACTCTAATTTTATATTTATATATATTATAATTTTAAATATACATATAATGGGACCCATTTGCCCTAACATCCCTTTAAAGCGGACACCAATACAATAAAATTAATCAAACCATGAAAAGTTTTAAGATTAACAAACTATTACAATCAATTTATTTAGCTGAAAATCTCTAATGTACTTTTTGGTTTTGTATAATTATTTTGTTCGTTTTTTATTAATAATTATATCAAATTTAATTTTGAAAATTTAAAAAAAGAAATTGCCACATGCATCATCATCATTATTATTATTGTATAGAATTTTAAATAAATAAATAAATAAAATGTTTTACATTGTTACATTATTAATATTGATCAAACTTAACCTATATCAGTGCTTTTACTCTGGGGGTTTTTCTCTCCCTTGCACTTTAAGGCTGGGTTTTATGCCTGGGGGTTTTGAGTGGATCTCTGGTTATACATGAGGGTAGTTGATTAATAATTCTTTCACACGCCGATCATGTAATGATAAGTTTATCTTTTCGTCAACTTTGTATTTTAAGTAGTTTATTATATTTTATAAACAATTTTTCGATCATGGTTTCAATTTCGTTTCGATCACAGGATTCGTTCATGGAAAAATTCCAGGCCTGGAAAGTTTTGGAAAATCAGTGGTTTCTGAATTAAGTTTTAGAAAAATTTCCAAAGAACGTAAATGAAATAAACCAATATTTCGACAACGACAATCGAACAGCACAGGGAAGAAAAACAAAACGAGCGGTCCGGAAGCCATGCTTCCACTGCCATACTCATCCAGTATTATAGCCAAAAGAAATACGCTGAATTAGGAAAGAAGCCAGAGTCATCCACAGGATACGGAGGAGTCCTTTCCTAATAGGACGATAAAGTTGATTGTTGATTGACGATAGGACATGGAAGAGCTAGGTGATCCAGTAGGGTGGGAAGATGGCCTTTTGGATG
>JAHWFO010082787.1:622740-671104 GCA_023313115.1 Rhysida immarginata | reverse complement strand
CCCCCCTTTTTGGCTTTAAATATGGTCTTCATCTTTCCTCCTCCTGCTCTCTGTCCACTACTCCATTCTATTATTATATAAAATAAATAAAATAGATATATAAAATTTCCGTCCCAGTGGGCCAATCAAAACCAAACTAAATAGTGAAGATGCACATGCCCATAGTAAGCTACGTTCCGAATTTCAACCTTCTACCTCAAAAAATGCGGAAATTATAAAGGGGACGGATAGACAGACGGACATTGTGAAAAAAATAAGTAGCTCCATTCTTCTCATGGAGGTAGGAATAAATGTGGCAAGTTCCTACCTCCATGATTCTTCTGCTACTTAATAATGTATGTGGCAAGTTCTTTTTTCTTAATTTTCACTAAAAATTTCATGTGGACACTAAAAATACTATACGTATCTGACGAGAAAGTACCTATAAACCATTTAAAATTTACTCTAATTTTATATTTATATCTATTATAATTTTAAATATACATATAATGGGACCCATTTGCCCTAACATCCCTTTAAAGCGGACACCAATACAATAAAATTAATCAAACCATGAAAAGTTTTAAGATTAACAAACTATTACAATCAATTTATATAGCTGAAAATCTCTAATGTACTTTTTGGTTTTGTATAATTATTTTGTTCGTTTTTTATTAATAATTATATCAAATTTAATTTTGAAAATTTAAAAAAAGAAATTGCCACATGCATCATCATCATTATTATTATTGTATAGAATTTTAAATAAATAAATAAATAAAATGTTTTACATTGTTACATTATTAATATTGATCAAACTTAACCTATATCAGTGCTTTTACTCTGGGGGTTTTTCTCTCCCTTGCACTTTAAGGCTGGGTTTTATGCCTGGGGGTTTTGAGTGGATCCCTGGTTATACATGAGGGTAGTTGATTAATAATTCTTTCACACGCCGATCATGTAATGATAAGTTTATCTTTTCGTCAACTTTGTATTTTAAGTAGTTTATTATATTTTATAAACAATTTTTCGATCATGGTTTCAATTTCGTTTCGATCACAGGATTCGTTCATGGAAAAATTCCAGGCCTGGAAAGTTTTGGAAAATCAGTGGTTTCTGAATTAAGTTTTAGAAAAATTTCCAAAGAACGTAAATGAAATAAACCAATATTTCGACAACGACAATCGAACAGCACAGGGAAGAAAAACAAAACGAGCGGTCCGGAAGCCATGCTTCCACTGCCATACTCATCCAGTATTATAGCCAAAAGAAATACGCTGAATTAGGAAAGAAGCCAGATGAACCTGTTCAAGTCATCCACAGGATACGGAGGAGTCCTTTCCTAATAGGACGATAAAGTTGATTGTTGATTGACGAGCTAGGTGATCCAGTAGGGTGGGAAGATGGCCTTTTGGATGTCATCGAAGTTGGCGTCCAGTATGTGACGAGGCCTGCGATGTCTAAGGAGGCTTCTAAAGGTGAGCGGATGCTCAAGAATACCTGCAACCAGAAGATTGGGATGGTCCTTCATCTTCGGAAGAAGCTTCTTCAGCGACTCTTTGACGTGGTTTTCAATAGTAGGTATACAGAAATCTTCAGCAATGGAAGTATTAGTTGCTATTCTCCTGTCGAGTTGGGCTATAGTCCTCAGGGTGACGTTTTGGAATGTTTGTAGGTCCTTCCATCTGAATTTGCAGGTTGTAGCCCAGGCAGGCATACCGTACAGAAGAATGGTTCGGATTACCATTTTATGTAGCAAAAGTTTGCTGTCCACTCCAAGCGAACTGTTTCGTCCCAGAAGGGCAACCAGACTAAACTTCGCCTTCTTGATAGCATAAGAAAGAAGGTCGCCCCAGTTTAGCTTGGCATCTATCACAACTCGTATTTATAGTTCTTTACCCACTCGAGCTCTTGCCAGATAGGAAGATTGGCTTCGGGGGTTTTCTAAGTTTTTTGGTAACGAACATGGCTTTGCATTTATCTACGTTCAGGTTTAACCTCCACTTAGCAAACCATTTCTCACACAGAAGCACAGCACTTTGTAATCGAGATATGACATGAGCGGGATTTCGGGCACAAGTCATGATGGACACATCGTCAGCAAACAGGTATAATTCGCACTTTGTAAATGCTGGGAAGTCGTGAATGAAGAAGTTGAACAACGCAGGCCCAGAGCTTTGATGTCACAAGGGTTAGACATGGAGCAGCCAACCCTGACACGAAAAGTCCTGTTCGACAGAAAGGAACTAATCAAAGCGATCAGCTCATCAGGAAAGCCACAAGTAATCATCTTGTATCTCAGGCCGTTATGCCAGACCTGATCAAAAGCCTTCCGTACATCTAGAAAGATAAGACCACCGTATTTGGCGCAATTAAGGGGAGTGTTTAGATCAGCAACAAGCCTCCAAAGCTGTAGTTGACAAGAGTGACCCGGGCGAAACCCGAATTGCTTCTCACGAACAAGATTATTGGTCACGCAGAAAGCATTAAACCTCCTTAGAATAACACGTTCAAAGACTTTTGACATCGTAGGTAGTAAGCTTATGGGCCTGTAGCTGACAGCGAGGGCAGGGTTCAGACCAGGCTTTGGTATTGTAACGATGACGGACTCCTTCCACTTGTCAGGGAAGTATCCATGTCTCCAGCAGTCATTTATGACCCTGGTAATAATCGAGACGGCACTAGGAGGTAAGTTCTTAAGGGTAGTGCTGCGCGATGTCTAAGGACGATTTTGTAGTATCGATGTTGTTAGTTGTTATACGCCTCTCAGATGGCAGCACCGTTTTTCTAGTTTCAGCGCTCATAGCGGCGAATTTGTAAGTTCTCGTGGGAGAGCGTGGCCTTCGAGATATTAGGCCTCCTCATCGGGCTTGAAATAGCGTGCCGAGGCGGTTTCAATTTTTGACCGCTAGTTGGCCCTCGTCAGGGATAAACAACTACTTTCTACCTCATCGCTATGCTAATTTATCCGACTTTATCTCGCAAAATTCTGGCTCTCTCGACAAAATTAGATCTAATAAAGAAAACTATCTTTCATGGAAATGATTTTATAGGGAAATTCTTATTATATGATCAAATTGACAGTGGAATAAAAATTCTATAAGTATGAGAGAAAAAAAACCCTACCCTCATCCATCCCTGCCTGTACTTATGGGAGGTTCTCCTTGTTATAAAAGATCATTATCACTTTAAAACTTTAGAGAAAAATCATTACTTAACTGAATTTCGTTTATTCATTTACATTTATGCATATCTTTATGTAATATTGATGAATTTGTCTTTACACCGGTTTATTGTATAATTTTCAGCAAGAGCAAATGGCGCGATATGTGGTCTTGTTTTCATTGCACTGAATGAAATTAATGAAACGAAATTATTCCATCATATTTTGCTTTGTTTTTAAACAAAAACTTAACTTAAGATGACTTTTAAATTGATGGTATGTGTAAATTTTGTTTAGTTTTTAAACAAAAATACAAGATATAATAAATGAAATTTGAGACAAATTAGCTATGAAGTATTATTTCATAAAATAAACACTGCACTTGAAGTTTTTTTTAACATATATCGATTCCAAAATCGATTTAATATCGAAATGTTTGAACATCGATGTTTTCCGCAAATCGCGCAGCACTACTTAAGGGCACTGTTTGTGATAGAATCCACCCACACCTGTTGCTTTCCTGCTTTTAAGATGCTTTATGAAGTCGGAGATTTCACAGGATTCGTTCATGGAAAAATTCCAGGCCTGGAAAGTTTTGGAAAATCAGTGGTTTCTGAATTGAGCTTTAGAAAAATTTCCAAAGAACGTAAATGAAATAAACCAATATTTCTGAAAAATTTTATTTTAGTATTATTTTTTTTGGAAGATTAAACCGAAACTTCCGAGAATATATGAACTAGCCAATGACGAGCGTTGTAGCGTATGAGTCATAAGTTATAATTCTTTATCCGGGTTTTGCGTTCCTGTGGAGTATAAGTGATTTTTGCACAGATAATTAGTACTACAGATAATAACGATTTGCTATTAGTGTTGAGCGATACCCAATTAAAGTACACGAGACCATGTGGGTATCGTCGATACCAATTACCGATACTCGATACCAAAAAAAAAAAAGAAAAGAAAAAGATATTACTTTTACATTACATTTTTATTTATCCTCATTCATTTTATACATTGAATTTATGAATAGAAATTTATGTACATTTTTGGGTTTAATCTTGACCTCTTTTGAGATTAACTCTCTTGCCGAAGCCAGCTTGGCTACCGACATGCGCATTCGTTCGATTAAAATTTTGATGTGGATTAGTGGTTTCTTGCTATTCTTGTCTGGCTCCATTTTTTTCTGGATATTCAGAGCTTTTAACATATGCATCTGCACTGTAATTCTGAATAACATTTTCTATATTAATTTTGTTATCAGTGCTTTTAGTTGCCATTTCAATCTCTCTATCTAATTCAACCCAAATATTATCATTCACATGAAAATCATTTTCATTAAGAAAATCGTTGTTGTTGGTGACTAAATTACTATTAGGCAGTAAATTTGATAACTCATTTTTTACATATTTCAAGCTCTGTCGCTGCTTTGTTTTGTTTTAAAAGTGAACTAAAAAAAAATCAGCCCAGAATTAAGGAATCTGAGAAACATCACGTGATACTCGATATTTCAAACGAAGTATCGACAATATTGAAGTATCGGGTATCGCTCAATACTATTTGCTATCACAACGATTCTGATCTCCACATGGTTTGCACACTTTCAGGGCTGTTATTATTATTATTTCTTAACCGATTTATAAATGATGTGAGTAGTACTAATGTGTAGCTCCAGGTATATGTTTATTTTATAACTTTTGGTTAGAAAATGCCGATTACATGGCTTCAAAAACATGTTAATGTCCATCGTGCACATTGCAAATTATGCGGTAAAACGTTTGATATTGAAAACATGGGTGAAGTTGCTTTGCAAAGCCATTTGAAGGGCCAAAAACTTACGAATAGCATGCTTCAGTTATCATCTACATCTTCAACTATTAAAGAATTTTTCTAGTTATTAAATTATATGATAAAACTTCTATAACGCATCCACTCGCACGTTATTTGACTTGCCTACATCTGCTGGAAATTAAAAGAAATAAAAAAACATGAAGATCATTTTACAAATTATGGCCGATGCAAACAGAACTGAGGAGGATGAGGCAGATGAAATTTTAAAACAGTTTGGACATTATTTACAAAATTCAGAATCTTTTTTCTTAACTTCTATGATAATCTCCTTGACTTATTTTTTGATGATATAGAAAGGAATATAATACATGATGAAGTTTGGCATCCATTAAACAGTTGCTGTTACATTCTCATGATCAGGCAACAGTGGAAATAGGTTTTTTCAATTAACAAGAACAGTGCAGTGGAGAATATGACTGAAAAATTTTAGACGCACAAAGAGTGATTACTGATCATATTAATTCTGTTGGAGGACTTTTCAATATTAAAATAGACAAGAAATTATTGAATGGTGCTGCAAGTGCAACATAATGGTGCAATATATAATACTGTATATTGCAAATATAATATTTTTAAAAGAAATAAGAAACTAAAAAAAAAAAAAAGCTGGCACAAAGAGAAAGTGTAAAGAAGATATTCATGAGATGAAACAAAGATCGAAACAAATAAAAACTTGATATTGAAAAATTAAATGCTGAAGCAGATAAACTTGCAACAAAAACAGAAGACAAAGGAGCTTTGTCACTTCTATCGCAATTAAATGCACTATGTAGCCATGCCCAAAAAAAAAATAAAATAAAAAATTGAAATTGTACAAATTGATAACCGACATCAATAGAAAACTACTTGAACTAAAAGAATGTAATGTGATATGGTTCAAAGTGATATTTTCGAACAGATTTAATGTTTTCTTAGTAATTATATATTTCTTATTATGTATTTTTGAATTTATTATCCTTAAAATTATAAAGAATAATGGTTTTGGAAAATGTATTGAATTTCCTGGAAAAGTCATGGAATTTACATATTTTGATTTCAGTTACGTATTTTTGATTTATGCTTGTGGAAAGTGATTCCTGATCCTTTTTCGTGTCTATTTGCGGAACAACTTTGAGGAAAGGTTTTGAATTAATTATTCCTCGGGCCCGAAATCGTCAAAAACAAAGCAACCAGACACACAGAATTAAACACAGTGTTTTAATCACTCCTCCTCAGAACTGTCATGACTGCCCTTTGGTGGCGATGTTAACAATAAGATTCGGAATCTACCTTTATTACACACCATTGATTTAATGCACGATCTATAGATATTCTAGCTCCCGGTAGGGCGGGAACTCTATTGAAAAGTGGCGCTGCATGTACAATCTGCCCAACTGCCCCACCCTATCGGCAGAAAAAAACTTTACTTTCGTATTCGGTACTCTATCTCTGCACGGAAACAGTTATACATTGTTACATCAGGGCTTATTATTGGTAGAAATACGAATAACAATGCCCAACTTACATGAAGTAACAATATATACGTTTCCGTGCAGAGGCTTTCTCTTTAGGAGGTGTTGGTTGCGGTCGGAATACTGCGATCTATGCGGCACCTGGCGCGATCTGTTTTCCTTATCTTCTCGAAACAATGGAAAATGGCCGAAGCTCGATGACCATGAATATCTATAGGCCGTGATTTAATGTAATTAAATCCAGAAGTATTGACCTGACACATTATAGGGTGTAAAACAAAGATTTATTCATGGCAGTTTAAACACCAATAATAAAAAGTAAATAAAGCTATCCTAAACATTAATGTCAAAACAAAATAATTCATAGTAAATTATCTTTTGATAATTACGAATATGTATAGAGTGTTTAACCATAAAACTTCAAGAATAAACGTTAAGCTTATATACAACGTAATAATGATAGCTTAAACAAGCTTCCAATTACTATCTTGTTTAAACCAATGACGTATATTAAAGATAGACTCCGAATCCTATTGTTGTAACTTGAAGCAAATTGGGAAGCTCCATGCCCAGAACCACGGATGAGGTAAAACACATCCGTGCCCAGAACTGTCATGGCTGAAAGTGAGTGAATCTGATGCAAAACACATGGCTAAACACGAGAGTAGCTGATTAATAATTCTTTCACACGCCGATTACGGAGTGATAAGTTTATCTTTTCGTTTACTTTGTATTTGAAGTATTTTATTATATTTTATAAACAATTTTTAGATCATGGTTTCAATTTCAATTTCGTTTCGATTGTCTTTCAGTTACGTATTTTCATTTTAGTTACGTATTTTTGATTTATTTTTGTGGAAAATGAATTCCTGATTCTTTTTCTTGTTTGTTTGTACAGTTGTACGCAGTTTAACTTTGAGGAATGGTTTTGAATTAATTATTTCTCGGGCCCAAAATCTTCAAAAACAAAGCGGCCAGACAGCTAATTACTCCACGGCTCACTCCTGCCCAGAACTATCATGGCTCAATTTGCTTCACTTTTTGCCGCTGTTAACAATAGGATTCGGAGTCTATCTTTAATATACGTCATTGGTGGTAATAGTAATTATTTTTGCAAACAGTGAAAGACAAATGTGATAACCTAGGATTCAATCCCGATCCAGCCACCATTATGATTGACTTTGAACAGGCAATGATCAATGCTATTTCAACTGTTTTTGGATTGCATGTGTTATGTCGGTGTTGTTTCTGTCACTTAACACAAAGTACCTGGAGAAAATCCAAAGTTTGGGACTTGCTTTGGCCTACAAAATGATGATGCAATAAAACAGTTTTGTTGAATGTTGGATGGCCTAGCTTTTTTGCCGTTGAATGAAGTTCCAAATGGCATGCAACATTTAAGAGAAAACATGCCTCATGTACCAGGAATAGAGGGGCGGCACATGATGCCAGAGTGATAGCTGCCCCCTCTATCCATGAAAACAAAAGCATTTGGAGTGGCAAAATGAGTGGCGATTGTATACTTTTGAGCAAGCTTGACATGTCTCTCTCTCTTAAAATAATCGTTGAATAGGTGAATTTTTTCTTCTCAAATTAATAAATCGTATTCATGGTCTCAGGGTGTTGTATTGCTATAATGAATATGAATTTGATAAGGCTTACTTTAAACAATACTTAAATTTATTGACTTTTAGCTAATGATTTCGAAGATTTTGCTGCATCAACAAAGCGTAAAATAAATAACTTCAATTAAAAAACGTAAAATAAATAACGATAATTACGATAAACAGTACAAATAGTTAAAATTACAAATGAAATATAAAAAATTAAAAATCATACTTAAAATTTAAAAAAAAAGTTTAAAACCAACATTAAGAATCAACTATTTCTCTGCTCATTTAAAATAAACATATAAATTACGGTTAAAGTATCTGCAACCTTTTAATATACACGTACATGATTTACAATTAAAAATAGAATTGCGTAAATGATCAGGTAATTCATTTCACACACAAAAGGTATTATATGGGAAAAATGTATTTAAATTTATGATGTTTTATGAAATATAAATCGATTTCTTGTAGGTGCTTTACAATTTGAACCTATTTAAAAATATTGTAAAATAAAATTGAATGGGTGATTTGTAAATCGCAATATATTAACTATCTCACGCCATGTATAATATCTAACAAGGTTAGAAAAATTCAACCTGCCACGATGTTCAAAAAATGAGTGACCGACTGATATTTATTAAGATGAAATGCCGTTCGGAATACGCGAAAGCTTCGAAACGCTTAAGCTAAAACTCAATAAATTTACGTATTGTTTAAAACTAAACCTATTTTACTCAAATTAATAAATAGTTAAAAGCTGCGTGTCACGGGAAGGGTTTAGGGATGTAGTTTTATTAGTTTCCAAGCAAAGACGAAAAACGAAGGGAAAAAATGGATCAGAGCTCCCGGGCGAAAAGGGTGGAAGCCGAACAAATATTGAATCCTCCTCAAACAGGATCCGAGATTCCATTATTTTCTAACTACAGCTGATTGTCTTGCTTTAAATTATCATTTAAATCCTCGTAATAATCATTCATGATAATTCAGACTGTTTTAAAACGTACACAAGCCCATGACAACACCAAATCTACATGTATCGCATAGATAATGGAGCTCGTTTTGCCACTCGCTGGGGCACGTGACACCACCGTGACGTCACTTGATGACGTCGGTGCCGCCCCTCTATAAACTATTTCGACAGCACTTACGTTTCTGGAACAAATCGACGCATCCAGCCACCAAGTCTTCAAGTACCTTTGGCTTATTATCCCGGCAATCGATACTTTCGAAAAAGTAATCGCGAGTAGTCGATTACTAAAAAAAATTTGGTATCGCCCATCACTAGCATGTACCACGCACAGTCATTGTATTAAAGTTAAGCACAGTTTGAACCTGGACGTTGGCCGAAAGTCGAGAATAGAATGAATAGGGAGTGCAAGTTATACGTCATAGCTGACGTCATTTGCGCGTTGAAGCGGCCGAGAGCCTAGGAAAAACAGTGGAACCACGCAATATACGCACACAGTAAGGTTGAAATTTGCGGCCAGTAAAAATGACATCTCTTAAAATATGTGAATTTCTGTAATTTATATTATTATTAAGACATTTAATACCGTTATATAATTTATAAATTAATATTAGAGCGCTTTTTAATCAGTTTACGAAAGAAAGCGTTTCTTTCTTTCTTTTAGAAAACGATAGATGTGTAAATCACGGTTTTGGCTCCTTCTTGATCAGTGAGGATCTCAATAATTTCACATGGATTTATACAAAGCGATTTTATTCCATCTCTACGTTGGAACCAATGTTAAATCCCGAAACGAGAAGACTTGCTTGGAACCAATTCGAGTCACGTGACTGAAGAGCACCCAGGATTGACATCACACAAGCGTGCGATCAATGGCGGACAACCAAAGAGTCGTGACTTGTGATGACATAATAACCACCGACCAATCGGATTGCAGCAGGGATGGTTTCCCTGAAAACGCTCGCTGAAATTTTTTTCATGAAACGCTTTGCCACCTATCTCCCGCGTTTGGAACTGGCTCCACGAGGTTCGCGGCGCCCTCGCTAGCTGTTTAATTGTGAAACCCGCTTAACGCAGGTCCATAGCCGACCCGTGATACCTTACAAGTTCTCCGCCATGTTCTTCCCTGGCCGAATTGAACATGTTTGGGGCATGATGGGTCGGTACATCAATGGTCGCAGCACACCAGCTGTAATTCTTGCACAATTGCATCAACAGGTTTTGGACGCTTGGAACATGTATCCCAGGATGAGGGGGCTGCAGTACGACCCTGACTCTATATATTGGAGTTATAATGACTCTGATATGGTAAAGACAGTCCCGTATCGACTCCACTGTGTAAAATTGACGCGAAGCAATCATTTTGTATATGACTTCGAGATCACCGATAGATTTTGCAATTTTTTTTTTATCTCGCTTAATATTTTTGACAACGTTTTTAACTCATCGTAGTGAGAAAATGTAAAAAAAACAACATAAAAATAAATTATAGTTAAGAATTCCGAAGTGCCGACATAAATTTTGAAGAAATCTTCCATCAATGCGCGAAAATATTATACGAAATTTCGCACCAGAGTAAATTATTATTCTAAGAAGTCCACTTAAACTCTTATGACGCTGCTCTTCTCCTTAAATTTTGTCTTCTCTAGAAAAATCCCGTCTCTTCATTTTGGCAGCGTTCAGAAAATTTTAAAGTTATTAGGGTAAATGGAAAAACATCATCATGTGACTTTTCCCAACATTTTCTCACCATCTCCCAAAACGCCAGCCCTTCGCCCTAACAACAACAACTCTCCAATTCACGAATGAACCACGTGGTGAGGAGATAGATAAAGAAAAGCGCGGGCTGTGTTTACATGACGGTGAGATGGGATAAGTGACGAAGCCCGCCGCCCACAGCTGCCTTCAACGAGCAGACGACAAGGAACCCTTTCATCGAATTTTCCTTCTCCCGAAGCAGGGGCGAGGCAAACCCATCGGAACCGCTGCAAACTCGGCCGCTCTCAATCCGGAAGAGCTGTCGACTCATCGGCACAACTGATCGACCCAAATGATATATGCACCTGTATTTAAAGGTCAAATGATATCAAAATAAAATAGTTTCCATCTCAAATCGTGCATTTGCGACTGGATGATGAATTAAAATGTTTATTCTCTGGTTATGATTATAATTATTCGACATCAGCGATAATGCCATCGCCATTTTCAAATAGGTCGTGACGTTGAAGTCGAGCCATTAAAAGCCTAAACCCCCACAAAACCATTCTCTTTGTTTTGTAGAAAAGGACGCAGGATATAATTTACTTCAAATATGCCGTAAGGCAAATCTTTGAGAAATCCTGGGAGTATGCAAAAGAGGTCTACGCTTGCTTTGTGGACCTCGAAAAAGCATATGACAGAGTTCCTCGGGAGAAGCTCTGGCAAGTGTTGCAAGAGTATGGAGTGCATGGGCAATTACTGGTTGCTATCATGTCTCTGTACGAAAGCTCTGAGATGTGTGTCCGGATAAATGACATTAAGTCAAGACCGTTCACTGTGGGTGTTGGACTCTGCCAAGGTGCGTACTGTCGCCCCTCTTGTTCATTATATGGACTGGATAGACGGGGGCAGACGAGGCGATGAGCGTGTTTGTGTGGGCGTCTTCTCGGTGAAGAGGTTGCTCTTTGCTGACGACTTTGTCCTCCTTGGGTCTTCTTCCCTAATATGGAAGCTGGGATGAATATCAGTGTGGCTAAGACTGAGGTTCTTGTTCTTTCAAGACAGCCTGCTCAGAGCGCTTTCCATATTAGGGGAGCCCCATTGAGACAGGTGGAGAAGTTCAAGTATCTCGGGATTGCATTCACGAGTGATGGGCGGCAGGAAAAAGAGTTGGATGCTCGGATCGGTGCAGCAAGCTGTGTCAGACGTGAACTGTGGCGATCCGTGGTAACGAAACGCGAGCTGGGTAATAAAGCCAAGCTCTCCGTCTTCAAATCCATCTTTCTCACCTACGGTCATGAGGCTTGGGTAATGACCAAAAGAATGCAATCGCGGGTACAGGCGGCCGAAATGAGATTTCTGAGAGGTGTGGCAGGTGTTGCTCTACCAGATAGAGTGCACAGCAGCACAATAAGGGAGTCTTTAGGTGTTGAGCCGCTACTTCTCCGCATTGAGAGATCTCAGTTGCGCTGGTATGGCCACGTGATACGGATGCCGCAAACTGGTCTTCCTAGGCAGTTGTTATTTCCAAGCCGGTGGGCAAGAGACCAAGGGCTCGGCCTAGAACCAAGTGGCTAGACTACATGGAAAATTTGGGTTCGAGTCGCTTGGGTATTACCAGGGAGGACATGCTCCTGATGGCGGAAGATCGCGATCGCTGGAGATCCCCCATAAGGATGCTGCCCCCGCGATTTTAACGGACAAGCGTGTTTGAAAAGTAAGTAAGAATATACCAACAGAGAATGTTCCAAGAAATTGCCTTCAATAAAATGAAGAAAAAATATTCAAAGATCTTAAGGAGTGCTCGTATAATATTATTTCATCCAAATAATAATGAAATTACTTACAAACAAACTGGTAATGGAACGCAAAAATATTTAAAAAATTTTCATTTAATGTTGTTTCTTATTTCGAAACAGTAAGCCTGCCCTCTTATGCTTTTAATAAGAATTTTAATTTTTCTATTGCAAAGGATCAAAGGGCGATTGATGAGAATGCAGAGTTCAACGAATGGTGTGAAACCCGGCATAAGCTTAAACTCATATTATCGAAAGAGGCAAAATATTTAGAGGAGAATCGAAGAAACTCATCAGACGGAAAGGGTGCAGCGAGCATTCTTGTGATGGCGATTACGAGCGAACGGATTGTTCCGAACCTGCCTGATAAACATGGCAAAGGACAAACGGTGGAAAGCAGCGGTAACTTACCTGGATGGAAATCCTGGTGCAATTCAGGAAGCGCTCAACAGCTGGCGCTACTAACGCGAAGCTCTACATTAGCAATGCTCTGAGAGAGTCCATAGACGAGGCTAACGAGAAATACAGGCTCCGGCACTGAAAAGTCACCTGATCAAGATAGGTCTATTAACAATCCAATCTTCATTGTTTCCAACAAAGGATAAAACACTAATTGTTAAAATACAAGATGGAAACAATGAAAGTTACATTGTTAATAGACCCATCTTGGTCATGTGACTTTTCAGTGCCGGAGCCTGTCTTTCTCGTTAGCCTCGGTCCATAGACCAATGACGTATATTAAAGGTAGATTCCGAATCCTATTGTTAACATCGTCACCAAAGTGCCCGTAGCCCGCGAGAAAGACAGACCCTGGCGCGGAAAAGTCACCTAACCATCTTAGTCCAAACAATAATGTAACCTTCATTGTTTCCATCTTGTATTTTAACAATCAGTATATTTTCGTTTGTTGGAAACAATGAAGGTTACATTGTTGCTTTGGACTAAGATGATCATGTGAATTTTCAGTGTCAGGGCGTGACCATCGAGAGAGCAGGCCTCCGCAATGAAACTGAATACATTGTTACATCATCAAAGATAGTGCAAATTCAGCGCTTATTATTGGTAGAAATACGAATAACAATGCACTATCTATGTGATGCAACAATGTATTCAGTTTCATTGCGGAGGCCTTCTCTCTCGATGGTCACGGTCAGGGCAACACCTAAAGAGAAAGCCTCTGTACGGAAACGTCATACATTGTTACATCATCTAAGTAGGGCATTGTTAAAGTCCTGAAATTGCGCTTCTTATGGTGATGTAACGAATCGTTACCAACGATGTATGATGGTTTCCGTTCAGAGGCTTTCTCTTTAAGAGGTATTGATCGGCGTGTGAAAGAATTATTAATCAACTACCCTTATATTTAGTCATGTGTTTTGCATCGTCACTCACTTTCGGCCATGACGGTTCTGGAAGGCAGAGCTTCCCAATTGACTTCAGGTATGGCGGCAGGTCTATCTTAAATATACACCATTGCCATAGACCATACCTTCTATTGACTCTGCTGCAAGGTTATTTGTGGATTTTTCATTAAGGTTTTTATGACCTGCTGATCTTGTTGTTTAGTGGCCCTTCCTGTTAAGCTTCTTTACGGTAAGTAATCGACATTTTTGTGGTCTTCAAAAAGCTTCACCCATTTTCTTTATAAATGCCATAGGCTTTTTCATGGAGCGTGCAGTGGCTGCTTGCGACATTTTCGGATCGTTCGCATGCGAAACACAAGAAAAGTATTGTGAACCGTTTCGCATATTTCGTACTCATTGCTTTTCACAATTGTACTAAAACTTGTTGCATTCAAATAGCCTGTTTGTACAGCGCGTGGTACAGGACATGATAACCACTGTTGTCACAAAAATTGTCCACACTAACTGTGTTGCCAAGAAAGTTACCAGCACACTCTTTTCTTAAACAGACGATAAGTAAATACTCCTCATTAATAAGATATCAATTCGCACCCCTGTTTAGGCACTGTAATGATTTCTTGCTTGCAGAAAAAGCGACAATCGCGTATTGTAACGTGAACGAAAATTTTTTAAATTAAATATCTAAAGAACTAATTCATTTTTATTAAATGTTTATAGATTTATCACAAAAAAATAAAAATAAATTACAAGGACAACATTATGTATAGCATGGATTGTATGTCTTTTGTCATAGACGGTGACAAACCGTCATTCACGGTACCCCCAGCTTCATTCGTTTTCTGGCAGAATTTTCCACAAGTACATGTGGATAATTTTTCGCAAAAACTGCAGATCCTAAGAATAATTCCAAAAGCATTCATTATATAAAATAATGTAACAAAACGAGAAAACGACGCTTCAAACGGACACAATCTTATTCGGATTCTCGTTATCTTAACATTGCCGATTACTTGCGTTTATTGAGACATCTTAATGTCATATTTTCCCGACAATTGTACATTATGTGTATTCATATGACTGCTTTTATACGTCTCTATGATTATCATAAAAGTTAAGTAAATAAATGAAAGTATACAAAAACATATGATTCGATTAATGTTGTTCTTTTTTGGACTGCCGCCTCGAAACGAACCAAATTACAATGTTCCACTGAAAGATATGAAAAAAAAAATACGCGTTTTATACCTTTATAAATAAAATACCTTACGTATTATGTTCCGTCAAAACATTACTCTAATGATAATGAGAAACTTAAATAAGACGACTCCTTTAAAAGAAATTGCAACACTTGGCCTTAATGTAACAACTTCTTGGCAATGGGTCAAATGCAAAGTTTTATGGCTCTGTACGTTGAATTGACTTCTTCATGGTCTTTGGTTAGATTTAGAGATGTTCCCTTCACTTATATCTCAATCGATATCAAATCTTTTCAGAGTTTCTCTGGTGAGAAATTTTTCGTCTACTGTTTAATTTCAATCGCAATCACCCATGGCAGACATCATGTGCAACGAACATGCTACACACGACTACAGTTTGTTTTGCTTAGAGAGGATCAGATTTAAATTATTTCATGGCGTAAGCAAATGGCAGTGATTAAAATAATTAGCATGAAATGATCCCCCAATAACATAAGCGTCCGTGGAAATCATCAAGCGCGGCGACTATTCCTTGCAAAGACGATGATTTTCAAAAATTCTCGCAGGAATATTCTCTAAACATACAGGGCCGAGTCCTATCATTATGACCACTCCCTACATTTGTCTTCGGGGATGCCCAGCCGAGGAACTATGTCACGTGTTGGGAATTGATTAGGTGACTATATAAGGTAGATTCCCACTATGTTAAAAACATATCACTCATTGCTGCAATAGGCAAGAAACGTGATTTATCAGATCTGGAAAAGGGGATGATAATCGGCTTTCGGGCCAAGGGTGGCAGTATTTCGGAAACCGCGCAGTTCGTGAAGTTAAAGTGTACCATGACTGGGAAAATGGGACCGTTCAGAATAAACGGTATGGAAACTATGGAGCACCATGTGCCATTGATGAGAGAGGTGAACGTCGGCTGCGAAGATGTGTGAAGACCAACCGAAGAGCTACAGTGGATCAATTTACCGCTCAAATCAACGAGGGTGCTACCAGACATGTCTCTAAAACCACTGTACAAAGGACCCTGCTACGTATGGGCCTCCGCAGCAGACGGATGGTCACCTGCTGACGAAGGTTCATCGCCAAAAATGGCTGCAATTTGCCCAACAATACAGAAACTGGACCACTTCTGACTGTAAAAAGGTTGCCTTCTCCGATGAGTCACGATTTCTGCTCCGCAGAAGAGACGGCCGAGAACAAGCATCCTGCAACCATTGTTGGACGAATCCAGGCTGGTAGCGGCAGTTATGCCCAGACAATGTTCTCATGGCATTGTCTGGGCATGGATGTGTGCGTTCGTCCCTAGACTGTGTATAAATATTAGTCATGTGAAAGGGTGCATAATGACTTAGACGTGCCCCTAAAATCTAACAAAACAAATAACAAACAGAGACTTATAAAAAGATACACGAGGCCATAGGGTTATCACCATTGATCTAAATAGTCTTATATTAAAAATTATATTTTGTCATTATTGCATGATTTTATGGCATAACTGCATTCATTATTTTTATTTAAAATATGCAGACATTTCTTCTAACCATAACCACTCTTTCCCAAGAAATTTCTTCAAATCAACAATGAGGGGCATTCTTTAAGAATTAACCAAACACTTCTCGTGACGGTATAATGTAAGAGCAATACTTTCTCGATTCTAGTAATTAAAAAATTAAAAATTTTCTTAGAGGAATAAAGGGAGTTGGGGGGGGGGGGCGAGGGTGCCTCCAAAAGCAATCTTCGTCTGACGTTTCGTCTGGCAACCGACTTTTTCAGACTCGTAGATCCAGAATTCCATACAGGGTAAATATCCGCCCACACAAAAACTCACTTTACAACATCATTACATGTTCCTCTCCCGCTATCACATCAAAGAGAGATTTCGCATAAACATAACCGAGAGAGATTAGTGGGTCATCATATGAAACTCGACTCCCACGGCCGATGACGAGAAACACACGAACACGGCCAAAAGGCCCCGCTCTCGTCGTCATACATAAAAAATAAAGGAGAAAAAAACATTAAAATCTCAATTTCGGATCTGTATCCTTTCAGAAGAAATTGAGCGTTTTTCTTATGAACGCAGTTTTTTAAGAAGTTTTCCTGCCGCCATCTTCTTAAGAAAAACAACGTTATCCAAAGTGAATTAACCTGAACTTTATTCTTCGGGAAATTATTTCTTTTAAAGAAAATGCAACACTCAGTTACGCAAGAAGTAGTTCTTGAAATTATCCAAATATAAAATAAAGCTATATAATCAACTAAGAATCTCTTTTAATTCCTTGTCTCGTAAAAAAAAATTAAAGTTGAAGAAAAGAACTCTAACTGTGAAAATTATTAACCGATAATACGCGGAAGCCTAAGGCGAAGTCAAATCCCACTTTATGATATAGGCGTTTGCGATTCTACACTAACGGAAGTGGAAAGACTTACACCATGAACACGTTAACTGAATCATTCGAAAATGGACTGGAGAAAATTGATTTAAAATTAATTCTTATACAATCACATTTTCAAAAAATACATCCAATACTAGAGATTGTAGATGATACATTATGTGATCAAAAATTTCTGAAAAAGTGTCGTTTTCCACTGCAACCATGATTTCACGAAAATTGATGAGGTTGAACTTCCCTTTGCTTTTATTATGACCTCTACTTTCCGAGGAAGAGTTTCTACTAGAGTTAGGTAGATAGCTCCAGGAATTTTCCTCCATTTTTTCGCTCCAACTCATTCCAAAGGTGTTCTGGGTTTACATCTGGGCTGCGTGTAGACCACTACATTTCTTAACCGATATCTCTTCAAACCATTTCTGCACACAACTTGATTTCTAACAAGGAGCATTATCATATTGGTATAGGAATGGTCCAGTCCCAAACTGTTGCCACAATATTAGCACTTCAAATGTCCAAAATGCAAAAGTAAGTTGCATTAGTGAAAAAGTTTCTACTACTGGAAAAGTTGGCCCATTTCAAACCACGAAAATTAGCTCTATAACATAAGACCACCAGTCAGTCAGGCATGATGTATTCCCCGGGCAATCGCCTGATCTAACTCGATCATCTGATTGCCAGGGTGTGTAACGAGATTCGTCGCTGTTCCGTGGTAGAGTTTTAGTGAGCTGTACACCATTCTAAACGTCGTTTCGCATTAATTCTGCTGATCTAGGGCTTCTGAGCAGCAGCACGGCTATGGAAACTTCGGGAATAGTGATTGCACTGGCGATTATTGGACCTGCGTTTGGGTACTTTGTAGCAAATGTTTCAGCACGCGTGCTAACATTCGACGATCTTTATTTGCCATTTTTTGACCTACTATTTCGCAGTTGCATTAACTTTGCTCCTTAAGATTTCCACTTGACAATAAGGTCGCTTAAGTTGAACGTGGTATTTCAAAATGACAGAATCTCGCGTACAGACTTGTTGCATAAATGACATCTTATAATGGTAACATCTTTGAATTCATTGAGCTCTGTTGAGACCCATTTCACACAAATATGAATCATAAATGAGTGCAGTAAATCGTGTTTCTATTTACATTACCATAGACAAGTTAATTTAGTATTTATATTTATATTACCTTAGAAATCATAGTCATCAGGGTGTCCGAAGAGTTGCTGTGCAGTGGAAATGGTGGCGTGAAATGCAATGTCATTCTGAACTCCAGCAAACCTCCATCAAGTGTATAAAAAAATGTAGCGACGTACGCAGACATATCTTCAAGTCTCAGGATGACATTTCCAGAATCTCCTGTAGATAAAATGCCGTAAGTATAATTTCAAATTTCACTTGACATTTTCACTGCACAGTAACTTTTCGGATACCCTGTATAAAGTGAAAACCTCTAATCTACAAAGAATAAAAAAGGAAATACCGGATATGTATTTCGAGGACAAGGTCCCCATTCTCAAACGACATGTGTTCAGGCATGGAGAGAAAAAAAAATCCCTTTTGTTTCAATACAAAAAGTGTAGACTTTTGTTTCAATACAAATAGTAGTACTTGTACATAATAGTGAACGCTGGCATCTTTTACTATTATGCATGCACCGTAATCATTTCATCGTTATTATTTCATCAACTATCATCATAAAAATTGATAAATGTTCAGACATTGCATCATGGTAGTTCACTTTCCATTTCCACTAGTTTACGAAAGTCTCCGAGTAATTTCTGACATCGTTTAGAGATTAGAAGTAGCATTCTTCTTTATCCGATAGATTTGATATATGTACTATCTTAATGAAAGTTTTGTAATGGACTCTGTCTTATGTTTAAAGGCTGTTTTACATGCAAAAACTATTGTCCGAACAATGTGAAGATCAGAATATCGCGCAATCGCATGCGTGCATGTAAACCAGCCTTAAAAGATGAGTTCACAGAAAGTGTTCAAAATTCCTTCCTGCTGATTTCCTCGGCGGAACCTAGCAAACAAGATTTGTCGACTATCCACTCGTCTTTCATGCTGCCTTTTTTCCAGAAACTTTCTTACTAAATCGATATAGTCACTTTAAATGACTTTTTTTTTTTTTTTGTTTTAAACTTATTCCCGAAATCTGTAATTACATTTTTAACGGATAGGTTTAATTATGAAGCAACTCTATTCTACGGAGAAAGCGGGCATTTGGAACGTTGACTGTTTAAATAACGGTGCTACGCATTGCGTTTGTGTATGGCCCTCCTTATTCAACATAAACTGGACATAATGTACTCGTACATCAAACAGTTTGGTGCTATGCCTATTTCTTTAAATTATTTACTGTTTGTTTGAACAAAGGAATTTTATGATCACCCTATAGAATTTGTAAAAAAGGTTCACCAGAAATTGTGGATATCCACTATTACTAAAATCCAAGTTATATCTGCCTGTCTTCAGAGATCCTGCATATAATATAGGGAGAGTGGGGTTGGTTCGGACGAAAATCAAATTTTTTTTCTCCCTGTGGTTTTAATCATAAAACCAAATACTGAATATGTATATCGTATTTTGTACTCTAAACCTTTCGCTATTTATCTGTACATGTGATTTTTCAGTAGTCACACGATAATCTATATATTTATATATTTTAAAAAACCTCTGCAATGTCCGAAGCAACCCCTAGATGTGGGGTTGCTTCGGACTGTCGCGGGGCTCTTTCGGATAAACTGCTTTTCGCCATTCTAATGAAATACAAGGTAACTTTATTATCAAAAGAGCACGAAAATGTTATCACAACTTGCCTAACATTATTACATTATAAAAAGTCACAGTCACTTGACTAGCAGCTTTGTTTCATTTAGAAGCAGGGCTAGCAGATGTGATATTTCTACTGCGGCTTTCATTTTCTGTATCTTCTGGTGCTCGCTTCATATATTCCCTGGAAGGAAGATCTTGCCCTCTTTTCCTTTGTAAGTTCTAACCAAACGCGTCCGAACCAACCCTCTTTGTTGTGTCCGAATCAACCCCACCACGCCAGAAATCAAATAAAACCTTATTAAAGGCCTAACGACGCAAATGGCCAAAATGAAAATGCAACAGGTTTAAGTGTAGTACTGTCCCTCAGGAATAAATATCTAACTGTTAACATTTCTCGTATAACCTCTCTACAAATTCACGAATAAACTTACTTCAAAATTTTATTTACACTCTCGAAAACAAATTTTATTTCTTATTTACTTATCTTTGTTGTGAAGATAAGAAAATTGTTGCACAAAAACTTTCAAAGTTTTGTTTAAAAATTGGACTTTTAGACAACAAAGAGAGAGACGGGAAAACGCGTGCTCAAGAATAATTAACTCAGTAATATTTCAAAAAATTAGCATTCAATAAAATTAACTTCGTTTTTATTTTCATTTATAGTCCTCCTTGAAAAAGAAAAATAACTTACCTGTTATTAAAATGGGGTTTAACCCTCGTAATAACCTAAAAGTAAAAATGAGAAAATACTGGTTATTAAAATGTACGTGCGCGTATATTAATTAATTCTTGTTTTCTCCTTTTTACTTTTACGTAACCTTTTAGGAGTTTTTGCCAGATTTCTGTCGTGTGAGTCATGGAAATAGGAGGCTCTTTTGGATTAATTCTCGATTCCGTCGGAACGTGGATTCGAATCCAGCCGTGGACATGGATGTTTGTGTTTGTTCCAGAAATGCGCGAAGGAATTGTGGAATTGTCTCAGGACTGCGTTAAGTTATAAGTCATGGGAAAGGACGTAAAATGACCTAGGTGTTGACGTGCACAAAAACCTGAAGAACCAACCAACCTTTTTGGTTTACTACGAGAGTTTATTACGCAAGCGGATCTCCCAGAAGGCAGTACGGAGAAGAGCAAAAAGGAAGGACGGAATAGGAAGTAGAGGAGAGTGGCCCTCGAGTAAAGAGGAGCAAGGAAGGAAGGAATGGTGGAACTCGAAAGGGAAGGAAGGAGTTAGCTAGACAAAAGGGTTTCTAATCCTTGAATTTCCCGCTAAGTGAAAGCTTGGAATAAGGCTGGAAATTCGAATGAAGAGAAGAAATATAAGCGAACGGCGACAAGCGACAGAAATGAAGAGACAAGTACCGGAAGGGGAGCGTTGGAGATTCCTGATAGTGATTTGTACGCTTTATAGCATGAAGCTGGAAAATCTTCCGTAGAATCGCAAGGTACGATAATTAAGCCTATTAGCGAAATCATAAACATTTCTCCTTCTATAATTATTCCGGCTAAAATGGCAACAACCCCAATTAGTAATTTAACGTGTATACACTTACGGTATTGGTGAGAGCAAGCGTACACCGAATGTGTTTTTTTCGCTTTGAACGGACAGTTGGACAATCTCCGTCTGGGATGAGTGCCTTCCTTCAATATAATCACGGCAGTATTTCCCGGCGTATTTGTTAATATACGGAAATTAACATTAAGATAAATTTTTAGAGCTTGATAATTTTTCTTGATGCTTTCGCACTAATGAGTTTTTATACGAGTGAGTTATTATCTTAGACTTACAAGGGAACCCCACGAAGTTTTCGAAGGCACTTTTTTTGCGCGCAAGCACACCGTGGAAGCGATAGCGTTGCGCGGCGGCAGAGCGTTCCGGAAGTGCAAAGTTCAACAAACATGGCGGTAAGAGGGGAAGCAAAATCGTTAGCGGCAGTCGCCAAAGAATTCCAGCTAGAGCACTGATATTAAGCATAAAACCTTAATTTTGTTGTACAATTATTCGTCTCGAAATAATTTATAAGATGAGGTAAGCATCCATGAATACTATTTTTATTTAAAATTATAAAGCACCGCAATACATACCCCGTCACCAACGCAACATATTACTCGACGTTGCACGTGAAGCCAGCCCCGTGACTGAAAATTTACGAAGATTACCGAGTTACTTAATAAAATGAAATAATAAATTAAGGAAATGGTCATTAATTGCTATAGAAGTTTTTTACTGGAAGGCAATTAGCTAATTGTAATAATTTATTTTTAAAAATTAAGTTTGTTTAGAAACTTGAGAATCCATTCAATTATCGTCTGCTGTCTAAATCCATTGATTTCATGTGAAGTGGATTCATGCTTATTGCCGAGTAGTTGAAGAAAGAAGTTCCGTTAAGCGCATTAATACACACAGACCGCTTTAACAATGGAATCCCTGTATGACTATGTGTGCTCAAATTTTTTCGTTTTCGCGGTTTCTTTGAAAGAAACAAAATTTCTCACTTTCTTATTTGGCAAGCATCTATAGTAGCTTCAGATGAGTAACATATTTGGTGGAAATCTGTGATATACATGTTCGAGGGATTCCCTTGTTAGTTCAAGGCCAGTGTACCTAGGTATTAATTTCGACCTATCTTACACAAAGGTTTTTGGTGTCTTGTAGATATTAATGCTTCTCTTTTTATTGATTCTTTTTTAGATTTTGCTGGTTGATATTTTACGTCGGAGAAGCGTCGTAACCCTTGCTGCTAGCAAATTATCTGTTTGGAATTCACCTAAGTTAATCTTCAAAGATAACCATCCTACCTGAGCTCGGATTTCGTTATGAAAATTTGATTTAATCAAGTATTGTGGAGCAACATTACTTGGAGGCTCTATCGTATGGATGTCCGAATGCACTTGATGAAATGGACTTTATTTATTTTTACATTGTTCTTCCACTGCAAAACATTTATTTGATTCTGCTAAACTATTTGTTTGTCATTATTTAATTATTTGGTTCTATTAAGTGTTATTGTAAGCTAGAATTAACTTGTTTGAAATAAAACCATGTTCTTTTATTTATAAGTGAATTTTTTTCCTCAGTACCTGAATGGTCTTTACAATTAGAGTTAGCTAATTTTTAAACGTGACATAAATGCAGTAATTGTTAAAAGAGACAGCAAATCTTTCGTTTACATCGAAAGTGCGCTGTAGGTTATTGAAAATTCATTGGCGGAAGTACGAAATACCATTTAAGGGCCATCATTTTTGTTTCCTTGGATTTTATTGAAAATGTATGAAAAACTAAAGCTCTTGCCTATTAACATGTCAATGAAAGTATCCATTTCTTCACTGATGCTGGTCCAAAAAACGCAGCGAGCCACCCTGCCCTATTACCTCTCATTTTACGCAACCCATCAATCGTAAACCATTGTTATACCTTCAATCCCAGGGTTACGCAAATATTCACAAACTTCACCTACGCTTACGGATGAAGTTAGCTACGCTTTACCAGTATTCTAAGAACGTGATGGAACCTACGTGCTGGTGTTAGAATATTAATAAGAAAACTATAGCAAATGATGTACTAATCACGAATCACTAAATGCACTAATCACTTACGTATTTTGCTGTGTTTTTAATACCTGTACATCTAAACTTATTATGTATAAACAATAAAAATGCACAAATACTCCTATTATAAGACGATACAAAATGTATCGGACCGGACAAGAACAAAATTTATTTTCTCCGTTCCGTGATGTCACGTGGGAATGGTCTCCGCCTGAGCGAAAAAAAAAACCGGCAACAATAGAGCGCTGTTTCTCCGGTAGAAATTTTGAATTGCGAAATTTTGCTATTGTCATCAGTTCTAGTGGTAGTTTGCTAATTCAAATGCGTAAAAAATTATTCAATTGCAAACTTAACATCTTGGCTATTAAGATTGTTACATACACATCAAAAGACACAGAGACCATTACATTTTCAACATTAAAGACAATGAATTGAAATGCAAACATTATAAATTCTACATCGTTAAAATTCGACATTTTTCATCTTTTTTAGCGTCAGAAAATTGAATTTTTATGCTTAAAAAATGTAACAATTTAAAATTTGGGCTGAGAAAAATGTTTATGTTTCTGTATCAATTTTACAATGTACTTTTCCCGTCTTTTGAGGGTTGTCAACCATGCAAGACCCACGTTAAGTAAGCCACGTAAGCCGTCTTTCCATTTAAAACGGACGTCTTTTCTCATTAGACTGAAAAAGTCAATTATTTTTCGCCCTTCCTGTTGCCCAACAGACCGAGTTCGGGGCACCCGGCCGCTAGTGACGTCATACCCAAACAATGCGTGATGTCACACACGAATCGCGGCAAAGGAGCCTCCATCGTCGATTGCTTCAGTGCTCAACTTCCTAGACGGACATCCTGGGCTCCAGAAGGACAGGCTTGGAGGAGAACTCCTCACCTCGTACACTTAGTCACCACTTCCCCTTTTGCTATCAAACATTTATAAATATATAATAATAATAACAGTAATAATAAATTAACTTTTTTCCCCTTCACAGGCTGATGATTATGTAAAAGTGTAATCCTGAAGTCAAAACTTTTCCCCGTCACGCGATCAAATATCGAAATTAAAAAAAAAAAAAAAAGATAAACAAACCTCAACATCATGCATCACTCAAACACAGCTGTAAAAATCACACGAAAATAAAAAGAAAATCCACCAAACCATGTCCATTGTCACGTAAACGCAAAAAGAATTTTTCAAAATAAATCACCGTATCAAGTTCCCAGAAGAAGCCATTTTTATAAACTCGTGTACATCATCAGTTCCACAAGTGGACAAGAGCCCATATTGCTTCATATATTGGCGGATTGCTCTTTCAAAATCCTATTTATTCACGTTAAGAGCATTAGATTATATAGGCATAAAAACCTGCTGAGTTGTTAATGAAAATTTGGCGGCCAACATTAAAGTAAATTCCATGCCCTGTCCTATCTCATCCGTCATCTCCAAACTCAATTGGAAACCGAATTCGCTGCGTCACGTAACTCCTGGAGAAGTCGATTTCTTTCATCAACCGATTCGCTAACAAACCTTCACTAGAAATCAAGTGTCAAACAAACCAGGAAGATGTTTCCAGTAGACATGACGCGACGCCTGCCAATGAGGGTATTCAACTATATCGTCATGTACGGAGAACAAAGAGAAAAGAGGACAATGTCAACCAATAACTTACAAGAGAGACAAAAGACGATCCGTTGAACAATGGCGATCTGCACGCGATCAACACTTCAATGCACCACTTTCGTCAATCACAAGGACAAGTTTATCAACAAAGCTACTTCCCCATTGCTTACTCAGACAAGTTACTATAACTCTATTTACAGCTTTTATCTTGACGGACAATGAACTCTAACGCCAAAAGGAATCGGCGCAAACCGACAATATCCTCTCGCTCGAGAAATACAGGGTGTTTCTAACTCATCTCCAGTATTATACATGTTTATTACTCCAAAACTATTACAGATTTTAACGTGATTTTTTTTATTCACAAAGAAAAACTCAAAAAATTTCTTAGCACGCTTTAATAAATTTCAATGTGCCCCCCATTTATAGTGTGAAGGACGTCAATGCGAAACTCGGTTTCTTCCCATGTTCGGGCTAGCATTTCGGGGGTGATTTCAGCGATTGTTTCAATTATTTTGTTCTTGAGAGTTTCAATGTCATCAACGTTGGTCTTGTACACTCTGCCTTTCACATATCCCCAGAAGAAAAAATCCAGAGGGTTTGCACGGGTGAGCGAGGGGGCCAAGGGATTGGCCCATCCCTTCCAATCCATCGTCCTGGAAAGTTCTTATCAAGGCACTGCCTAACTGGATTGGTAGACTATGTTGGGCTGCAGGTCTTCCACCTGTGGAATCAGGTAGTTCTCCAGCATATCTAGGTAGGTTGCAGCGGTAATGTTGTCTTCAGCGAAAAAGAAAGGTCCGATTACTCGATCATGCATTAAACCGCAATAAACATTAATCTTTGGGTGTCGTGGGGTTTTGTGGGCCCCAAATGCGGCAGTTGTGTCGGTTTACTGCTCCGGAAGTATGGAATGTTGCCTCATCAGAAAACAAAATGTCTTCAAGGAAGATGGGATCATTGTCGATTTTTTGGAGCATATCCTCAGCAAGCTTTTTGCGCTTCGGCCGGTCATCTGGTTTCATTTCATGCATCATATGGATTTTGTAGGGTGTAAGACGAAGGCGGTGCTTCACTATTTTATGTAGGGATGTCATTGCCATATCCATTGACCGCTTGACGAGCCGCTTGGCGAAGTGATTTATGGGGACTACGATCGAACGCCTCCCTGACCCTTTCTACTCTCTGTGGGGTCGCTGAAGGTCTACCAGCACCCTTTTTGTGTAACAGGCTGCCTGTGTTTAAAAATTTTTCATGCCATAGCTTAACTGACTTATGGTTTGGAGGATCCTTTTTAAACTTTGTTTTGAACATTCTCTGAACTGTAATCATTGACTTAAATTCCGCAAGCCATAACACGTATTGAGCTTTTTCTTGAACATTCGCCATTGTTTACTGCGTCTCGCTAAAAATGGAACAACGCGCCAACAATGGTACCACGCGCCAACCGCGTGTTTCATTATCAACTCAGGCGAGGCTAAGAAACGTTTTGAGTTTTTCTTTGTGAATAAAAAAAAATCACGTTAAAATCTATAATAGTTTTTATATAATAAACATGTACGTATAATACGGGAGATAATTTAGAAACACCCTGCGTAATGAAAAATATATTGAAATTATTTTTTACGCGTATACTTTATAATCTGTATTGGTTAAATATTCCACTCCCACTTTTTTTTTTAGTTTTAATTCAGGCATCGTAAATTGCGTTCTCTTCAGAATGGTCGTTTCGAGTATGCTTTTAGGAACCTTTTGTCTCATCTGTTTCCAGCGTGAAAACGCTGCTTCATATACTTTCAAATAAGCCCATCAAATTCTACACTAATTCGACAAGATATTAGAGCTACCTTTCTAATAGCGTGTCGGTCCTCCTAATGCTAGCAACGTTTAAGGACATGAAAAGGCTTCCCAAACAATCAAAGAGCCAAAACCTCCTTGAGCACTGCCACACCATCACTCGGAAAAATTATAGAACGGGATTCATCTGGCCACTCCCTGGTTTTGATGCTCTGCTAAGATGTCGTCAATGACGTGGACGGCTAACGTTTGCTCGCTGAGTACTGATACGTCCGTTCTATCACTTAGGAGATAAAATAAGCTATTCGTCGTATCACAAAGGGAAGTGCAAACCATTCACAGAGAAATGCTACAGCTAAAACGGGTTAACTGGATGTCACCGTTGATTATCACGATAATGGAAAGTTCATTTTTACCAGCTTATCCCAATGGTCAGTTTAAATACTGGGTATTTCGAAATGGCGCCCAAGACACGTAAAATTATTCGTTGAGTCCACGTTTTCCGGTGTACTCTAATGAATCCGCTAAGAAGGATGGATCAATAAGACAAAGGCATAAAATTATTTATGGTTTGTTACCTCACAGTTTCCTATTTTAGCAATAAAATAAATTTATTTATATATGCTATAGAAATGTGATAGCTACTAGGTGAGACAATTAATAAAAAAGACTGGAGCAATTTAATAAATACAAGACATATTTCTGGAAAAACTGTTTAATATTTTCCAAAGTAGTTCCTTCTGAGGCTACACACTTATTGCAGCGTTCGTACAAGTTTTGGAAACATGCTTTAAAGACCTCTGTCTTAGCCTTTCCAAATTCGGCTGTAACGCTACTTTTGATGTCCTCTATATTCTCAAATCCGTGTCCTTTCAGACTTGTCTTCACCTTTGGGAAAAGGAAAAAGTCTGATGGGGACAAAAAGAAAGTGATTATTTTTGTTCTTCACTTTTCAAAGCAGAATTTCTGTTTTCACAGGGATATTGGAGACCGCCATTCCATGCTGTCATTTTGTTTTGGGGTCATATTGATAGCACCAGGTTTCGTCCCTGTCACAATTGAATTCAGAAAGTTCGGGTTGGTATCTGCGGCCGCGATGAATTCCGTGCAAGCATCCATTCCGTTTCCTTTTTTGCCCATCTGTTAAGAAATATGGTACAGTTTCCTTTTGCCCAAATCTTCTGTCAATATCAGGCGAAATGTTTCTCGATTAATGTTTAAGACTCCTTCCATCATTTTCATGTTAATTCGACGATCACAAAATCTATCGAACCATTCAAAAACACGTTCACGAGATAGTGCATCATCACCATACACTTGCTTTATCAATCTTGTAAGATTCCTTAGCGGTTTTTCCAAGTTTAAAACAGAACTTAATGTTTGTCCTTTGTTCCATGTTTAATATTGAAAGTCAACTAATGACTACGTGCTCTTGAAGCACGAGAAGATACAGGCGCGCGCAACTTTATTGTTGCAACTTGTACTTACGGCAACAAGGATAGTTTTTAGATCAAAAACACGCATCGTCGTGGTCGCACATGCTCGAACACGTTCAAAGTAGCATCAGTCTCATTTATTAATTGCCGAACCTTGTGAAGAGAGCATTGTGAAGTAATATGATAATAACTAATTATCAAAAGACAGTTTAAGTTAGTTGCGAAGTCTGGTGGCTCTAACACCAAAGCCATTGTGATTAAATGGGAACCCACTAGAGCCTGCCTAATAATACCGACCGCAGTTATTCGGTATTAAACTGTCGAGTCGCTTTAATGTGATCACCTCCTATTTGTGATGCCAGCAATAAATAACCAATCGTAGAAGGCACTAAATAAATGCGGCAATAAATGATGTGAACTGCAGTCAGCGTGACTCGATATCCCTTTGAACACTTTCCAGGTTCTCACTGAATCTCTCCCAATCCATCTAGCTGCTGTCCGAGCTGCACATGGTGGTTATTCCGGATATCAAGAGGGGATTACATTAATGTGATTCGAATGTTTATTATGCAGGCCCTAGTGGGCTCCGGAAATTCGGTTTTTCTGGCCAATCGCGACCAAAGCTGTCCTAATTGATTTTGCGATCGGAATTCTAACACTCCGACTGCTGACGACTGAAATTTTTTCAGGAGCCGTTTTTCGGTCGAAATCAATCAAACATGGTAGCATGCAGATTCAAATGGGAAATCATCACTGGTCTGCTCTTGCTTCAAACATTAAATAACAAGAACTGGCCCCGGAAAAGCAAGACTTGACTTCAATTATTTTTACATCTTAAAGAAGACCAGAAATAAAGACTCTTTAACCACAACCAAATTATGCAAAGAAAAAATTTTAGATGAACCTAGTCAACCAGAAAAAGATCACCCATAAAAACCACAAATTTTCAGATAAACTTGATTCGATTATTTCCAACCAGAAACCGGTGGTTAACAAATTATGTATTCACAATAATGTATTAATCAAACCGATTTACAATTTTCCGAACAGGTATTACACTTACTTTCTAAAGGACTAAAATTTTCCGTTAAAAATAATCGTAAGGACATCCAACAAATAATCGGCGAAATAAAGGGAGGCATTCGATTTCTCCCAGAACCAGATAAAAACTTATCAGAGAAGAGTGTAAAGAAGTCCTATCAAAAATTGGAGTAACATTAGCAATACAGCAATAGATAGCCATAGATTAAACATGGTTAAATCCCTCAAAACAAAAGAATGTTTTTTTCTTAAAAAGTGACAAAGGAAACAACACAGTCATCATAAACAAAGTTGATTATTATAATAGAGTGAATACCCTCATTGAGGAAGGCTCATTTGAGGTTTTAAAAAAAGACCCGATGCCTAAACTAATAAGAGATACTAAAAACGCTATTAAGGGTTGTCCTAACATTATTCCTAGAATGTAGGTTCTTCGTTAATTACTGCTAATCCCACTCTACCAAAATTATATGCATTGCCAAAAATTCACAAACCAGGTAATAAAATGCGGCCTATTGTATCGAATATAGATTTCCCCACATATCTGGTTTCTAAGTTTTTGGCAAAATACCTTAGAACTCTTAAACTCTCAGATTTCGACAGTTCTATTAGCAATAGAATGGAATTGGTTAAAAAATTAATTAACTTAGAAATTAAAGAAGGTGAGATTTTAGTTTCCTTTGACATTGTGTCACTTTTCCACAGTGTGCCAATCCCTGACACTCTTGAATTTCTCCGAGACATTCTTATTAAAAATAAGATACCTCAAAATAAAATCGATGAATGTTTAAGACTAACTAATCTATGTGTCAATAATAACATATTTCAATTCAAAAATTCGGTGGGATCCGATGAAGAGCTGATTGCCGGAATCGCCATAGCTGCGGACCAGATTCGCGAAGAACCAGGAACTTTTGAACTTTTTACGTCAGTCCATGCACCGACGTTGTGAAGCATGCATTCATGACAGAGGGAGTGAATTAGAACACTTATTATTGATGAAAATAGGAAAGAAAATTCCACAGCCTGGGTTCGAACCAGGAACCTTCTGCTCACCATGCAGACGCGTCAACCAATTGCGCCACTGTGGACATGGAAGCATTAACGCTATCTACATGTCCTTAGGGCTGGTTGGAGCAGTACCCAGTTCGTAGGCTAGGACTGTCTTTCCTACTGCGTATAATCGTTCCTGGTTCGAACCCAGGCCGTGGAATTTTCTTTCCTATTTTCATCAGTAATTTCAACGTCTGAGGTTTGGCGTGAAAAAAAGCATAAAAAATAAAAAAAGAAAAATATCCTCTTAAGACCTTTCATTTATTAATCTAGAACCCATTTGGGTGATTTTCTGTGAAAATCATGAACGTTTGCCAAAAGTGTGCATGAAACTGTAAATTCACTTATTGTAAAATATTTGCATGTTTCATAAAAAACAAGTCACAATATTGTACTGTATGCAATGTGTTTTTTGTTCTTTGTATTACATAATTGACCATGATTTTGACGTGGTCCAGAATTACGGGTTGAGTGGCATATTACGTCTATGCGACGTCATACATTTTTTTATCTCAAAAACAATATCCAGAGAAAAAAATGAAAGAGGGAAATGTTGCTTAGATTTGATCCCTCTATCACCCCTCATGTTTGTACACTAACCTGTATACATAAATATGAAAAAGGTATATTTTCTCCGAGCGGCGCCGGGTACTTCAGCTAGTATAGGTATATACCGTGTGTGCGTATGTTACCCATTTTGTGCAGCTTACTCTTCGAAACGGCAAATAGCAGAACCAAACAAAATTAATATATACTTAGAGGGTACCTTAAATCGAGCCTTCAGGTATTTTTATGACAATTGGTTAAACGTTTTTAGAGATATTAAATTTTTCTAAAAATAAAGAAATGGCTGCAGCATCATACAGGCGAACAAAAGTCAATAAACAGGACATGTACGGATTCTTCTCATTGAAAAGAAATCGTATGAATATTTATTGAAAAGAAATTGTTTGGGTGAGATGAGGCATTTAGGAGGTTTTAAGGATTATTCCAAAATGCCCCAAACAGAAAAAAAATGGTCCATGATAAAGTGGGAGGCCTGGGAGAATGAACTATTCCACGATTTCAATTTATTGGCCTACCACTCTCTAAGAGTGAAGCCTATGTGTTCGTTTCAGAAACTTAAAATTTTTTTTGCTGAAATCAACTTAAAAACTCATGATTCGTTGTCAAATCCTCGAAAGAGAAGATTCAACAAAAACCACGATTCCGAGGATTTGGCATGGATCCAACAGAAGAAATTGCCGGCGCAAAGAAGGAATCCCCCCCTCCCCCACCGGTAATAGACCAGCCAAGAAGAGAAAGAAGAAGAAGAAGGAAGAGGATTATAGGATCAACTGCGCAGAAGCACCTCAAAATCCTCCAGGTCGGAATAAAAAGAGAGGCCGCGAGGAAAGAAGTCAGAAAGGGAATGCGACGACAACGAAGTGGAATCTCATCTGGCATTCGCAATCGGAAGACTTTCTCATCGCTGCCCGCTGCCGTTCCCTCTCTCTCGCGGTAGGAAGACTGGTCGACAATGGCATTCGTCGCGCTCACGACCAGCTCAAACGGAGGTGAGGAACGATGGTGACATCATTAGACATGGAAGGACCAAGAGGGACCGATGTCTCCACGTTGCCCCATCTGCCTCGTCTAAGAGGTCTCAGATGGCCCAATCACCGAGGGAGCTGCAGCCCTTAAGTGAGCATAAAATTAATAAGTTTTCGATTAATTCTCGCAATTCATTTCGCCCCTCAGTGGATACCAGAGGACAGCGAATCTCATCATCTGTAAGACGACGTCCTCGGGCCCTATCTAAGCGAAGGCTGACCCTGGCACAAAAAGGGCTACTCATTGAATCGAATGAGATACGACAATGAAATCGGACGACATCAGCCAGGAAGGGAATCTGGTTGACAATCGCCTAATGCTTCAAGCTGCTCATTGCCAATAGTGGATACCCAGATCACAGGGAGGAACAGCATAAAGATTACGACGTGAATCCTCTAAGCCACCACCACTCATCTCACGATACTTTTAGCCACTTCGAGGTTGAGAGCATCGAAGTTGTATTTCCTCTAACATCTATAGCCAATATTCTCGCGGGGCATCCTAGGGAATATCCGCGCTTGGGTATAGAGGAAACTGATGAGGATCCTACTCAACTTCCATCAAAATATCCAGGTCGCTGCTCTCCTCATACGCGGAGCCGGCCAGGTGGCCAAGAGGGCTAGGGCATAGGCTTTCTAGTTCTCTGGTCCAACTGGTCATGGGTTCGAATCCCTCTGTGGGCATGGATGTTTGTGTTTGTCCTCGGCTGCGTACATATATAACTAACGTAAAAGGCGCAAAATGACCTTAGTAGCCGATGCCAAACTTTCTAATAAACCAACCATCCGCGTACAAGGTACCAGATCTCCATATGTGTATTCCGAATAACTCCAAAGCACTGCTTAGCACTCGGCCCCTCTCTTCTCTAGTCGCAATGGAAGGAACCAGCCCAATGGGAGAATCTACGAGCTCTTCCACACCGCAACCAGACGATTCATCGCCCGAAGTCGATTGAACTTTAAAGTGAAAATTACTGAACGTAGTGGACATCCCAATTTCAATTGTAAAATTATTACAATTAACTTTCATTAATTCAACTCTGTCTCCTCTGTCATCCGTCTTGCTCTTCAATTAAAAAAAAGTTCATGACAGAGGGAGGGAGGTGCTTTGGTAGCAGACCTTGGTTATATTAATAGCTTGTCAGAAGACTTACAGTCCAATTTAAAAGTAAAAAAAGGGGCGATATTAGAGGAGGTCATGAAGGGGACAGAAATAGTGCTCTCAAAAGAGAAAAAGGAGAAATGGCAGGATAAGGAGGCCGTAGCTAAAAATATTCAATTGTATTTTGAATCCTGTAGTAACAATTTAGCAGATATTAGGCCATATTTAAACGTTAAAAATGATGTTAATATTAGTGAAGTTAAAAATAATGGAAATTATGCTCATAAACTAGAATTAATGATAGATAAGAAGGAAAAGATAAAGCAACAAGGGCTCAAGTAATAGTGGCAGAGACTGTTAAATCGCCAGAATTAAGTGGAGAAAGGGGTTTAGGTGGCCCTAGTAAAAAAAGAACTGAAGAAGAGCAGATGCTCGACTTGAATTTAATAGGAATAGTTAAGCCAGTGAAAGATAAAGATTTAGCAGTTGAAAATAATAGATTATTGCACGAGAAAAAAGTTAGTGTAAAACTAGATTGCATAAGGTTGGATAGTGAAGAAGAGGAACAGTCAAAGGAGAGGACTAAATTAATAATTCGTTACAAGGAATTCATCAAAGAGAATGGGTTGAAAGAAGATTACAAACAAGCAGTAGCTTTGTCTGTAGCGAACGCCATGGAGATGATGAATGAAAAAAACTTGTGCGATTGTTTAGTAGAAGTAGCATCCAAGATAAAAGTGAAATGTGGGAAAAGGCATTTCGAGTTGAGTTATAAGGGTCAATTTAATTCATCGTTGAAAGGATTTGGCAAGGAAATTAACAATAAGTTAATTAATAAGAAGTATCTGAGTATCTGAGCGCACATGAAGTAAAGGGGTACGAACTGAAAATAGTAGTCAACCTTAAAGAAGTAATTTGGCCATCTACTTTGGTTTAATCGAAAAAGACATTAAATCAATCACGTTCAACCAAGGAAAGAGGCAAGAATTAGAGGTACAAGAAAATAGTAACGAAGTTAGAGAGGCGAAATTGTTCGATCAGCCTAGTTAGAGTGGGACACAAGAGGCTCGAATTCCTAAGCAGAATAAAGTGCCCAAAGAACAGATTAAAGAAGCAGGAAATAGCAATTAGTATCAGTAAACCTAGAGCTAAGGAAGAGACAGAAAGAAACAATAGATATATCGAAAGAGTCAAGGTTGAACAAGAGCGTCCTAGGAGTGAAATGATAACTCATTACAAAAAAAGTGATTATGGATAATAAGTTAAAAGATAAACAAAAGTTAGTTGAAGCCTTATACAAATCAGCCAAATGGGAAATGATGGGCGAAGACATGCTTTATGACTGTTTAAAAAAAGAAGCAGAAGAAATCCAAAAGAAGGCTCTAAGCGAGTGTTCGACAGTAGTCACGGAATATAAAGCCATAGAAGCTTTTCACATAAAGCCATAGCAGCTTGTAAAGAAAAGGACGTTAATTTTAAGAAAAGAAAGATAAAATTGGGCAGTCTAGAAATTAAAGAAATAGCAATGTTAAGAAGATTGAATCAAAGTAAAGTGATAAAAATTAGGAAGGAAATAAATGCCACTTATGAGAATCTTCTAGGGAAGAAGGTAGATATAATTGATGAAAATTTTAGAATGCCAGTAGAAGACTTAGAGAGCAAGTGGATAGGCGAAATAAAGGAAGATAGTATATTGTATTCCAAGGAGAAGATAGGAAAAAGGAATTCCTTAGAAAAATGGGAATTTCAGAATGCAGATAAGCTCCATTCTACCACTCTCTAAGAGTGAAGGCCTTTGTGTTCGTTTCAGAAACTCAAATTTTTTTTTGCTGAAGTCGACTTAAAAACTCATGATTCGTTGAAATTCTGAATAAAAAAAATCCCTCTAGAACGTATGTATGTACGTATGTGACCAATTTAGTGCAGCTAACTCCTCTGAAACGGCAAATAGCCGAACCAAATAAAAATTTTACATACTTAGAGGGTTCCTTAAATTGTGCCTTAGGTATATTTTATGTCACTTGGGTAAGCCTTTTTCGAGATATTAATTTTTTTCTAAACTTTAAAAAATGGCTGTAGCGTTCAAACGAACGAACCAAACTCAATAAACTCGACATGTCCCTACTCCTCTCATTAAGGCAAATTTTTTTTGTAAATGACTTGTTTAGCTGTGATGAGCCGTTTTGGAGTTATTTACTATCCACTCCCCCAGACCACCACCCCTCCGTCATTTTTTTTTTTTTTGAAATTTAGACAATGGGGTTTTTAAACTAGGCATTGACCATTTTTTATGGAAATGGGCTAAGCCTTTTTAGTGAAATTAATGTTTTTTTTAAAAAATTGAAGAAATGGCGAAACATTCATTTCAAAGCTCCAAACACAAAATAAACGGCATGAAGAGCTTCCTCTTACTGAAAAATATAATTTTCTTTCAATACTGGGATGCCACTCTTAATCGTGAATGTCACGAAAAGTGTTGATCACGAAAACCTTAATAACGTCAAAACTATTAATGATAGAAAAATGAATGATATTGCATTCGATAGTATATAAAACAAAGCACGTTTTAGACTTTGACTGACTTCGTGCTGACTTCATCGGCTGATACAATCGCAGTACAAAATTGAGTCAGAAAATCTGCTTTCTGGCGGATATTAATTTAGTCTAGCTCCGGCTTCCTTTGTGATAGCACGACATTTTAGGTGTCATTTGTTTTATCTTTTTGCGCTTTATAAAACAGCTTAAAAATTAAACCTCAGTATTTAATAGTATCTAAGATATCGGCCTTCGAATTGTGGGAATTTTGCAAAATTACAGAATTTCCAAGTTTATGTATAATAAACGCCAGAAAAATTATAGAAAACGCCACAGGTAAACAGACTGAGAGATGGGGAAACCATGAAGATCCAGATGTCCGATGTTGAACGTCTACGGCTCAGCAGGAACGACTGAAAGTTGAGCCGTGGCGCCGCCAAAGTGAATTATAACCCGATACGAATGCGCCAATAACTTCCACTGCTCAGTTCAACGCAAATAACATATCTGATGATATAAACGTTTCAACACCGAGTGATAAAATCCAACCCAGGGAGGTCTATAATGAGACATAACCGTCAACATTAGCAGCATCTTCATCAAATGCGATTTATGTACGGAGCGATATATATGCGACAGTTTGGGACACGGAATTCATATTTCCTTCTATATTCATAAACAATTAATTTGGATATTCGTGTAATGTTTGTGATAGATTTTGTTTTGAGAAGGACTTGAAGCACTCACGTAACCGAAGTGTGATATCTTTGCTTCATCACTTTCATCAACCCTGTGTGAAAGATTTCATGCTATGTAATCATTGTAGAACAAATTTAAAACTATTCAAAAATATGGTGTTATAAGTTATAGGAGAGCAGGCGTTTTTTTCAATTTTTTGAAATGTTAACTCTTTAACGAATGTGAACTTATACAGACAGACTTGTCTAACTATAGACGACTGATTGACGCTGGTATCATTGATATCTGTATTGTTAAAGCGTTGTACAATGGTGTATTGAGATCTATACTAGGAAGTGTTTACTCTGAGTGGCCAGGTTATTATGACCACCTGATGTTTGTAGGCAAATTAGCTAAGATTTCGCGCTGAAGTTGCTAAAGAGCCGTACTAGTGTAAATAGGCAAGCAGGTTGTTTACCACGACATTGGAAGT
The DNA here is from genome assembly GCA_023313115.1 of Rhysida immarginata. NCBI lineage: Eukaryota > Metazoa > Arthropoda > Chilopoda > Scolopendromorpha > Scolopendridae > Rhysida > Rhysida immarginata. The sequence goes on along the minus strand of JAHWFO010082787.1, from coordinate 633,945 downwards.
GATTTGTTCCAGAAGATTATAGGTAAACGACGCGATTTAGCAGCCTTTGTTGATTGTTGGCGCTCGGAGCCATGGAGCTAATATCAGCAAAACGGCTGCATTCGTTAAATGTTCAAGAGCAGCTGCTGTTAAATTGTTACAGACTGGATTGTCTGCCGGAAAACTGAGTCTGAACGTGCCAGTTGTGACCGTCAACGACTAGTCAATGCTCGGGAAGAAAGGAGAGTCGCAAGACGGGTATAAGACAACAGAAAGCGCGTCAAATTACTGCAGATCTTTATCAGGGATCCTCTCAAATGATCTCTGAACGCACTGTTCGCCAAACACTGCATAGCATGGAATGTGGGAGCCGAAGGCTAGTTAGAACACCTTTGCTATCTGCAGTAAACAAGATAAAACGTCTCCAGTTCGAACAGGAGCACAAGGATTGGACAGTTGAGCATCGGAATAAAGTCATGTGGTCTGATGAACCACGTTTTCAGTTGCATCATGCAGATAACAGAATGAGAATTTGACGGAAACTACATGAAAGCATGGGCCCTACATGTATAAGTACAATCATTCAAACTCCTGGGGGCAGTTATGGTTTGGGGTATGTTTTCCTGGCATGATATGGGTCCTTTAATTTGTGTAGAAAAACGTCTGTATATCAGAACATACCTAAGTATCTTTGCTGATCAAGTTCATGCAATCATGTTGATGGTGTATCCCAATGGAGATGGCGTCTTCCAACGTGACAATGCGCCATGCCACGCTACTCATATTTTGCAGGAATAGTTTCAAGAACAAACAATTCCTGCGCGTTGTTTGCTTCAAAAAAAATATTTTTTGCTACTGACTGTAGGTTTAACCCCCTCCCCCCCCCCCATAATGATCAAATCTCAATCCAATGGAGCATTTGTGGAAGAAAGTTGAAAGAGCCATCAGACAGATGGCTCCAAAACCAACAAATTTCACATAACAGGACAGTTCTATTCATCAGGCAAAGACTGTTATGACAGCCTATAAGAAGCAGGGTAAGAGATCATCTGCCAAGCACAACATTGGCCGAAAGTCGAAGCTCACTGATAGAGACAGAAGGGGTTTGAAGTGTATTGTGGCCAGAACGCACAAGACAATTATTATCTATATATAATATTTATACTTAAGCTAAATTGTCTCTCCCTATCTCTGCGTCTCTCCCTCCGTTCCACTGTGGAAAATTAAGGTCTGTCTTGACCAAAAATTGATAACTTTTCTGTTTGTGACAGCAACAGCATGCATGGTGTCAGATTCTTCGCATCACCTTTCAACATCTCGTGGAGTAAATGCGAAATTCGCATTGCGAATCGCCGCAGTATTGAAGGCAGAAGGTGGCCCAACGAAGTACTGATGGGTTAGTCATAATAATCTGGCCACTCAGTGTATATTCATCCTAATGCGTCGATATCTGATATGGAAATGTTGCTGTTCAGTGCGATAATGAAATATTCACAAACAACTAGACCAATCAGTGCCAACATGGAGGTGGATACTAATATTGCAATTATGATAGTTAGCATTATCAATGTTGATGCTACATTAAATTTATACGCTCTTAGCTTTATGAAGAAACATTTTAATTTAGATTACAAACCCATCGAATCAACTATTACATTGGGTGGCAGTACTATAAATTTGATGTTTGCGCGAAATATTGATTCTTGGCTGTTGCCATTTCTAGCATACTCCTCTTATCATTGACCAGTGATTTGTAAGTTGATTGGTTGATTTGGTTTGTTTGGTATTAACATCCTTTTCAACTGCCATGGTCATTTCAGGACGGCGTTATAGGGGGCCACAAATTTTGCCTCGCAAGGGTTCTTTAACGTGCAGCCGGCAAACGACTACACGGGACCAACGGCTTTACTTCCCTTCCGAAGGAAGTACGTGATCTCAGGATTTCCCCCCTGAAAAAATCCTCATCGTCCTCGGCCGGGGTCGAACCCGCGTCCTCGGGAAACAGAGGCGATCACACAACCACTGAGCCACCGAGGCCAATGATTTGTAAGTTGAGAATGCCATAAAGGTTTGGTTAAAAATTTATGATGAATTGCAAGTACACTTTTTGTTTGAACATTTTATATCAGAAATTAAATTATAATTGAAATAAAATAAAAATAGTTCCAAACTTAGGAGCTTGAATTCGTCTTAATACAAAGCGTAACCATCCACAATCCTTGCGTATAATCACTATTACACAACTAGCCACTTGAACTTCCTAACTGGCTAAGGACACAATAAATTAACAGTCTATCTTGGCAGGCAGGACAAAAATTAAGATAGTACGTATAAATGAAGACAATGAAGATAATACGTATAAATAAGATAATTTCAACATTAGTCCATCTGAAAACAAGGGAACAGTTTATCAGTAAAGGTTGTAATTAATCAGTAGATCCAACTATGCGCAGCACACTCAATAAGCAATCTGGTGCTCGCATACCACACAAAAAAATTATATGTATATACACTCTTATCGTTAAACCTAAGAGTTCACTGTTGGAGAAATAGCGTGGATTTCGATGAACACTCAATATGCAATGCTGTGCTTGTTCCCAGAAATGAAACTAATTAGTTGAATCGATTAAAAACTCCAAATAGAGAGATGAGGACTACTGTCAATTCACGTTCTCTCTAGGGAGCTTCTATAAAGCCTCCTAATCCTTCACTTAGATAAGCACTTAAGTTCCATGGGAAAATTCCCCAGACGTAAGGTAAGTTTAACGTCGTTAACTCCTCGAAAACTGCCAAACAATTTTTATACTCACTGCTAGACCACTTGACAAGAACCAATCTGCTTATAGTCGGGTTAACCTGGACGGGCCGCAATATCGCCGTACTCCCGTGCATCGATCTCCGAATACAGCGCTCCGTTCGGCGGAGGACGTCTCTCTCCCGTCGCTCTCCGTCTCAGAAGCCAAGAGATGCAGCTCGCTTCTCTGAAATTTTCGTGAAGGCATCCGTGAATTCACCACGCTGCCCCTATCTCCATCCTTTCCATTCGAGAGCAAAATTTCAACTATCTTTTTGAATTTTTCGCTTGACGTCTCTTCCCTCGTCATCACTCTTCCCGTCTTCCCATTGGCTCTCTTCTCTTCTCTTGCAGATGACGTCTTCACCGACGCCGATCGGTAAAAGATTCTCGTTCCTCTACTTTGCGAAATTAGCCGTAACAATGGGATATAACAATTTTTGGATATACGAATCAAAACAGAGGAAATCAGATTAAGGTATGAAATGTAAATGAAGGATAACTAAATTCATCATTTTCTTGCTATGTAAACTGAGTGGAAGGTCAAAAGTCAGGGGAAGGCACTGGATATGATGTTAATAGCGAGTCGCCCCTCCGCGAGCCCTGAAAAACTGTAGTAACACTTCGAGGCATGAATTCTACGAGATGTTGGAATCGTACTGGAATCATCAATATCTCTGGTATTAGAGTACCCTGATGGAAATGTCATGTTTCAACAGGACAATGCGACATGTCACCGCTCTTTGGTTACACGTAGGTGGTCCTTTGTTCTTGTGCAGTTGGTGTTGGGTTCATCGAGTGTATGTACAGTATCCCATAAATGCTCGATTGGGCTAAGATTGGGTGATCTGGGGACCAAACTATGGTCGTTAATTCATTAGAGTGTTCAGCAAACCACCTACGTGCAACCAAAGAGCGGTGACATGTCGCATTGTCCTGTTGAAACATGGCATTTCCATCAGGGTATTCTAATACCAGAAAGGGATGCAGATAGTCTGAAAGAATGTCCACATAACGTACACCTGTCATTGTTCCCTGCAACCGGACAATGGGGTCTTTTTGCGACCATGTGAACACAGTCCAGGCCATAACTGAGCCACCTTCTGCCTGGACACAGCCTTGTTGATACGCAGTATCCATAGCTTCATGGGGCATACGGCACACTCCCACGCTCCCATCAGTTCGATACATCTGATTCATCTGACCAAGTTGCACGCCGCCACTGTTCCTTGGTCCAGTGACGATGTTTGCGGATCCATGCCAGTCGTTGAGCTCTGTGCGACGTGTCAGCAAAGGGACACGAGTCGGTCGTCGGCTGCTGAAGCCTAAGCGGTGCATTTCTCTCCGTACATTCCTGGTAGAAATGGGTTCCTGAAGCCCCACATTCAAATTGGCGGTGATCTGACTCACAGTAGGCCGTCGATCGCCCCGTATGGCTCTGCTGAGATGACGTGACGTCCCTTCGTCAAACAATTGTGGTGGTCCTCTGCGGCGGTTTACGCGTGTTATCATAATGGTATTTGTACTAATACCATAGCCTAATAATGAGAAGTCTGTTCACTCCGGGTCGGTTTCATTGTTATAGCTGTTGCCAGATCGACGTCCCACAACAATAATAACGACAGCAGCGCGCCAAGCGTTCAGCTATCTCCTTCTCTTTTCTGGATCTATTCAGGTACTGTTTTGCTATTGAGTTTTGTTAATGACAGGTCGTTATCATAAGCTTTTTACGATTTTCTTCATCGCATTTTATCTGACTGCAAAAAAAAGATATGTATGCAATTTTCTATTCATAACAGCAAGAATAAAAAAAACTTTAGAGGTCTTATAATTTTTTAAAAAAGATTTTATTTCATCTAATTTAGGGAATCCAATGAAAACCATTCATCAAATTTTCTAATATGGCAAAATCCTTTTTATTTCAAACTATTTTGAATAAGAGTTCCGTTATAACAACCTTAATTCATATAGCTCACGGTTGTTTTATTTTCTTGGGTTTTTTTTTTTGTTTTTATTTCTTTTCGAAAAGAAAAAAATAGAAAAACGTTTAGTGTCAAGGACTTGGAAATTAAATTTCTTCATAAAAATTTCTCCAATTTAATAAACGACATTTTGTCTCCGTTATGATTGCAGTAGTAAACAATGGATTTGACTTAGAGTTAGTCCGCCACTAGGGAATTTAGACAACATTTGAAAACGAGAGTGGACAGACTTCTCGTTATTAGGCTATGCTAATACTATTTAAGTTAGTTTGTTTTTTTTAGTTTTCTTTATATTTTGTACTGATACTGTTGTAGCTATTTGTCTGATTACATACTTGTGGTGGTCCTGTACTGGTGCCCTAGGGTGCTTACTTCTCGATCTTGCACCATACCAGCTCCCTTTGGGCACCACTTATATTGTTAACATTTTTCTATCAATAAACATAAAACAATCAATCAATATTGAAGATCCACCCTAAACACTGTTAACCTCGAAAAACTGACTTCTTGTGTAATCTCCAATATGCTATGACCCATGCGTCTAGCACCGATTATCATCCCACGTTCAGAGTCGGTTAACTCGCTATATTCACTACACACCTGTATATAACAGATTGTTAAGGTATCGTGTCTACTCTAGCGCCATACGCCGCATCTGGCCGCAACATCCGGGAGTCACATCTTCAAATAGGGCAACCCTTTCCACTTGAACTTTTGGCCACTCACAAGGGAATCCCACATAGCTTATCCGCTTTAACAATGGAGTCTTTGTATGGTTATGTATGCTCAAAAGTTTTCGTTTTCGCGGTTTATTTTGAAAAAAAAAATGTTACACTCTCTTATTTTGCAAGCATCTATAATAGCTTCAGATGAGTAACATATTTCAATATGGTGGAAATCTGCGACATACATGTTTGAGGGATTCCCTAGTCAGTGTATGTTTCAATATTTTCTAATAATGCGAGTTTTTGTGGTCTTTCTATGGGAGTTTCAATGTCCATTATATTGTCGATAGTACCAAATTGATGTTTACTGTTAATAAGATTTTTTGCAATGTGAATTTACATATTTACTATTGATAAGATGTTCTGCAATGTGGATTTACCATCGTTAAAAATAAATGATCGTCGATATTCTTTGAAACGGTATGAAAATTTTATAGAGGCGAGTTACCGCGACACAAATATTATAAAAGACGACAAAAATATTATAAAAGATTATTCCACCTATCCTGTTCGATGGAATCGTCGGGGAGAAACGCTTGTCCAAATCACGATAATAAAAAAGGAGAAAAGAAAGAAATAACATCGTGTGATCTGGACAGTTGGATTCATATTTATAAATGAACTTTTATTTTACCTTTTTTTCTATTGAGGTTTTTAATTTTAATAATAATTACCGTATTTAATTCTACTTATAGCTTTTCCTGACCCAACTCTTGATATTTAACATTTGAAATCATCTTATAACATCGTTATTTAATGTATGTTTCATGAAACTCGAGAGGCTTATCACACTAATGTTTCGATTAAATTATCACTGCTTAACAAGAGTGCTAATAACAAAGTGTAGATGAAAAAGGAAAGAAAAAAAATCCGCGACCTGAATTTAAACCATAATGTCCTTTCCTTTTTTATCTATACAAGCTGTTTCTGAATGGTCTGTACAAACTTTCAGGATATGTTCCAGGCACCAAAAGAAGCAGAAAAAATCATATGAAGATGGGGTCGAAAACACTTTTTTCTAGAGTTATAACGGTTAGAAGGTATCCTGCAGTAGACGAAATTAACGTTAAAGCGTATAAGAGTTGCAAACTGTGTGATTTATTTCTACGGTATAACAAAAAATACACTTGCTATAGCAAGTGCTCAGAATGGCCCCACTTTAGATTCCAAGGAAGCCTGTGCACGTTACCGCATGGATTGGCGAACCCTTTGGAAAATACCAGCCATCCAGAATCCGCTGACGAAGTTGCAACATCTGATAAAGGGAGAATCGATTGTAAAAGAGTCTTTCGAATATTTTTGCAAAAAATGGCAAAGATGTCACAGGACGATAACAAGCAAAGGAAAGAGAATCGCCTTTCTTAAATATAGGCGTTACCCTGGCTCGCTTCAACGTCATAGGTTCCGTGTCTGAAACTCGACACGTTTAAAGGATGTTAAGAGGTAGAAGACAGGAATTTAAAGAAGGACAAAAGTTTGTGGGGCAGAATAAACGAGAGTTTTCAAATACCTCCAGAAGAAGTCTAATGGATTCATGTCAGATGAGCGTATATATTGATCCTCCCCGACATTCCATCGAACAGGATAGGTGGCATTTAAGAAATCTCTGGCGGGTCGAGTGAATGGGGTGGTGCATCATCATGCATAAACCACATTTTTTTATCGGACACATTCTCTAGGAGTGTGGGAAGTTGATTGGAATTGTCGTAACTCTTCTTCTACTATAGAACACCTTCAAACCGTTATATCTCTAGAAAGAAGCGTTTTCGACACCATATTCATGTGACATTTTTTTCTTGTTTTGGTCCCTGGGACTTATCCTGAAAGTTTGCACAGATCATTCAGAACCACCCTGTATTTAAGTTATATAACTTGAAGCATAGCTTCAGTATTTCCATCACCACTTTACAACAATATTAATGTTTAATTTGAAACTCATAAAACTGTAACACCAACGATATTAGCCAAGGTGTTTAGAAATTTTGAAAATTTTTATCACTTCCATAATACAGCTAAATTGTCTTTATTTGGAAGAAAAGTACGTATCAAGTATCTATTTAATTTGCGAAACTTTATTTTTTGTCTTTATGTCATTAAATTAATTTTTATTTAACTCATTCATACCTTCAGTGGAAAGCCATATTAAATACACACGACCGCATTGCTCAATAAATCCCTACTACCAAACATCTGGTGCCATCACAGTTGCTGTTAGTTTTTATGGGCGCGTCAACAGCTAGGTCATTTTGCGCCTTTTCACAAGACTGATATCTGCACACAATACAAGAATTCAACATGAATATTAGGAGCTTTAGCATAAAAGCTACTTATAAGGATGCACCCTTGGTCTATACGTTTATCCGGCCGTCCGCCGTTTGCACGATAACTTGAAAACGGATTAACTTTTTCAAATTCGGTTTTCAGAAATATGACCATCAAACTCCTTAGCTCGGCCGTATCAACTTTTCAGAATTTTTCGTGGACCCCTTCAAGTCGAATTCACGTGCTAAAACAGTGAGTGTAAAGAATACAAAGATAACGGTATGTCATATAACAATCGATTTGTCAAGAAGGATACATTGTTACTTTCTGTTCATCTTTTAAGCGTTACTGACATCGGCGCGCGCACGTGAAATCGCTTTGTCGACGCACGATTGCTCAAATGCTCATAATCTAAATTCTTAAGTAGCGGAAGAATGGAGCTACTTATTGGTTTTATAATGTCTGAACTGTGTATCCCTTCATAATTTCTACATTTTTTTAGGTAGAAGGTTGAAATTCGGAATGTAGCTTCCTATGGGCATGTCCATCTGCACTATTTAGTTTGGTTTTGACTGGGGTCGGAATTACGGGGGTGGGATTCAGAGAGGACAACATATTTATGTGCTACTTAGGTACGTAAAGGCGTGAAATTTAGTAAGCTCCTTTCCTCTAGGTAAGCTCTACATTACTATGAAGTTTAGGCCCAGTTGTTCCATCGGGGTCCGATTTGCGGGGGTGGCAGTCACTTGGTGTTTAGAACTACGGCAACATATGGCATATGATATATCATACGTTCGGAAATGATGAGAAAGGAAAGAAGATACGAGCTTTTTTACATTTTCTACATATTAAGTTCGAGAAAATTAATTTTTTGATTAAAAAATTGCTGAGAGGTAAAAAAATGCAGATAAAAGGGTAAAAACAGATGACTACAGGATCTGCTATTTGCCTTACTCTACTCGGGGAGGGGGGGGGGTTAATTTCTTTTTAATAAATGTATAAATGAATTTCTGCTTCACTGCTAAAGCTCCTACTTGGAATGTTTACAAGATTTTATTATATTTTACGCATTCTGGGGACAAGCACAGACATCCGTGCCCACGGTGGGATTCGAGAACTGGAAAGCCCCTCTCGGCCAACGGGTCCTGTTAGTTGCAATTGGTATCACTAATTTATTTATTGTATCTAAACCTATTTAACCCGATAACGATCTATAGAGTAAAAAAAATCGATGTGGTCGTCTTAAAACGGTGGATGATAATAAGTACGCATTTCAACTTGATAGAAAATACCGCGGTAAAATTTACTGGAAGTGTGAAATAAGAAAATGTAAAGTCAGATTGCTTATTATACTAGAAAATGATAACAACAGTTTGGAAAACCATCAGTGTATTTTCAGTTTTCGCGATAAAATCTTTTAAATACTGTCAACAGTTTTCTCTATAATATTATATTCTTTTTAATGTTCTTCTTTGATTTTTCGCCATTTAAATCCTTTTTTACGGAACAAAATTGTCTAATGACCAATTAGTCATACAGGCAAAGGTGTTCTTGCGCATAAAGTCATCACATTTATATATTATGAAATTTATTTATTTACTTCGGATGGGAGGGAGGGGGATAACCTTCGGAATTTATTTTTTTTTACTTTTTTATTGTGCCAGCTAATTAAACATGATATCATATCCGTGGAAAAAAGCCGACATTTCCTTTGAAATTTTCAAGGTGCAGACAGGATTATAATAAATATAAAAAATAACAGTTGACCATTCTCTCCGTCTCTCATATTAAAAACTCTAAATTCTTCTTCTTTTATTTATTTGTTTATTTAAGTGGCCAAAATGCCAATCCGACGACCGGTTTCACTCGTCCAGGATGCGAAAAAGACAATAAAACTTAATTAACTCGCATTGTAATTCTCGCTTAAGTTATTTAAATTGATATTAAATTAAAGCCCAACATTTGAACATCTGTGGGTCGGAAAAGTGTTGCAATCTTTTGTTTGCTCATGTTATGAGGTTGGGATTGAGGGGGGGGGGGGGAGATATAGATGGCGTTTTCTTTCCTTGTATGACTAACAAAAATTGAGCAATTTAAATGAAAAATAATTTCCTTATCTTTATCTCTTTCAATCAAATATATACTGCCGAGGAGTGATTTCAATTTTTTGACTTCCGAATGGTAATCGTACAGTTTAACATTGCAATGAGAGAATATAATCCAAGAAACGCATACGATGCTTTAATTAAAGCTAAAAATAAGGACAACTATCGAATGCATCTAAAACAGATTTAGGGAATCTTAACATATGCGAAATTATAGTATTGCGGGCATTAATTCTACAAGTTGCCCTTTAGAGTCCTCTGTTGTCATTTTATTTGGACTATTCAGCGGTTTCTATCAACACCTCCTAGACAGAAAGCCTCACAACTGAAACGTCATACATTGTTACATCATCATAATCCGACAATTGTTAAGCGTATTCTACCAATAATAAGCCCTAAATTGGGTCGACTTCGAGGCCTACGAGAGACAGGCCAGACAACACCTCCTAGATAGAAAGCCTGTGGACGGAAACATCATACACTTTTACATCATCATACAAAGTCATGTTTAATCGTATTTCTACCAATAATAAGCCCTAAATTATGACTTTGTATGATGATGTAACAATGTATGACGTTTTCGCCCACAGACCTTCTTATAAGGTGGTGTTGGGCCAGGGCACTCAAAAGTCACTTGATCATCGGGGTCCGAGCAACAATCCATCCTTCATTGTTTCCCACAAACTAAAAAAAGTGATTGTTAATTCCAAGTTGCTTGGACCCCGATGATCAGGTGACTTTTGAGTGCCTTGGCCAGTCTCTCGTTGGTCTCGGGTCGACTTTATGATGATGTAACAATGTATGACGTTTCAGTTGTAAGGCTTTCTTTCTAGGAGGTGTTGTTTCTATTCTGCAAGCAGTAGCATCCAGCTTGGTGAGTAAAATCCCTACCATCTAAGACAAGATAAACGTCATTCTGATCTACAAATTTGAATAACGATTGTAAAAATGTAATTTTTTTGGTTGGTAGAGGTGTTAAGTAAAGGCTATTGAATGAAGGCATATCCTCACTGATTGGCCATTAGCAACATTACAGACATTTATCCACCTTCCCCCCGTGTCCAGAGGTAAGGTGGATGGATGAAGGCAAATTGATCTTTCATTTCGAAAATTCTTAAAAATGTTGTCTCTTGGTCAATCATATTTTTAAAAAAAAAAATTAATTTTTTTCTCTTACATTTTTTTTAATTGTCAGTTTGGCTTGAACTTATCCACCTTCCCCCCGGTTACTCTATTTCTTCTTCTGTTAACGCTGTTTTCAATTTTGGTCAGAATAGAGCAGTAATTATGAAACAACCTCATATAACTACGGTTTCATTTATGAGCATTAAATCGCCTCCGTTGAGAATGTCGAAACT
>JAHWFO010082787.1:583931-622340 GCA_023313115.1 Rhysida immarginata | reverse complement strand
AGCCATTGTGAGCCTTTAAAAAGATTTTTTTCGAATTTTCATTAAGAATTTTTACTGTATTAATTTTAAGCATTTTCATGTGCTTATTTTTAAGATATTGCAAAATTTAATTTAATTTTTTGAGATTGTTCTGTTTACATCCAAGTGTAATTATCCCGGGCAACGCCGGGTACCTTTGCTAGTAGTGAATAATCGTCATTAAACAATTGAAAACGACCAGAGAAATAAAGAAATATAGGCTTAACTTACAAAAAATGCTTAATACTAATAACAATGCCGTGCTACAAAAATATGATGTGTTTAAGTAGCTCTCGTGCTTCGAGTAGGAGCTGTTGATGTGATGCTACCCAATGACGTATATTAAAGATAGACTCCGAATCCTATTGTTGTAACTTGAAGTAAATTAGGAAGCTCCCTGCCCAGAACTGTCATGGCCGAAAGTGAGTGAAGATGATGCAAAACACATGGCTAAACACGAGAGTAGCTGATTAATAATTCGTTCACACGCCGATCACGGACTGATAAGTTTATCTTTTCGTTTACTTTGTATTTGAAATATTTTATTATATTTTATAAACAATTTTTCGATCATGGTTTCAATTTCAATTTCGTTTCGATTGTCTTTCAGTTACGTATTTTCATTTTAGTTACGTATTTTTGATTTATTTTTGTGGAAAGGGATTCCTGATCCTTCTTCTTGTCTGTTTGTACAGTTGGTACGCAGTTTAACTTTGAGGAATGGTTTTGAATTAATTATTCCTCAGGCCCAAAATCTTCAAAAACAAAGCAGCCAGACAGCTAATTACTCCACGGCTCACTCCTGCCCAGAACTATTATGGCTCAATTTGCTTCACTTTTTGCCGCTGTTAACATAGGATTCGGAGTCTATCTTTAATATACGTCATTGATGCTACCCTTGAACGATACAACGCAATGAAGCGGACATTTTATTTCCCTATCGAGGAAAGGGAAGGGAATAAATACAGAATACACATTTTTATTAACTTGTTTTAGTGTATGTTTATTTATAAATTTGTGCCTCACACTCATATTTTCAAGGACACTCGTCATCGGGTTCTAAGAATGGTAGAAAAACTTAAAATGTCTTGTGTTGTAGGTCTCGCCATCACATTTCGCAAAATTCTTATGTTTTAAAATGTCAGTCTTTAAAAGTTATAATAACAAAAACTCTCTACTGAAAACACCATCCCTAGCAAAACAACTAAATTAAATCAATAACAAGATAAGAATGAGTAGCAAATCATTGATGGTGTCTCTCATGTTTTAAGAAGAGCCTAAGAGTAAAAGTGTGGCATTTACGATAACGAACGCAAACAATTTGTGTTGTAGAGAAATCGAAAGCAACATATACAAAACACAAGAGGAATATACAAGTAATTTATAAACACACGCTCTAATTATTATATTAGAATGACAAAGACTATATTTAAAGAACACGCTGCGTGCTTTAAAGCATAACACGTGTTAACAACAAAGGACACAATGACTCATGCAAAATATATAAACGAATGCAGTTCAGAAGAAACAGTTGTTTATTTACGAAATCAAATTTATCAAATCCTAACATTAATAGAAGGATTTGTTCAAATCTATACCTATCGGTGTCATATTGAAATGCACTTCTCGTTTTCCTGAATGAGCTAACAAATTGAATTAAGAGGAATACACTTATTTGTTGTTCTTGTTTCGATTGTACTAATTCACTAAATAAATAAATTGTACATCATCACCTATTCGACAGTTTTAATTCTTAATACGGTATGTTTCCTTATCCGTGTCTAGAAAAAGCGGTAGCGTCTCAATTAGTTTATGAGTTGATCACCAGAGTCGTCCACTGTTATTTTTGCTTTTACCATTCAGTAGCCTTTATTCGTAATGGAAAAATTGCTGAGGTATCTCTAAAGAATGAGTACATATTAATTTTTAAGTGTTTGATTCTTTAAATTAACGTGCTCCGTCTTCATCTCAAAATATAACTTATATAAGCCGCTTATGCCAATTTTACTCAAATAAGCCGCTTTGAGGGGCGCTAATCGTCTACTAAAGCAGTAAGTGGTGAGCAATCGCACAATAATAACGACAATTCTACAGAAAAGTCGAAAGAAAATGATTTTTAGCCTGTCAAGTGATAATTCTTTCCTATTAAAAAATAATGAACTTCTTCTATAGAATATAATCTATAATGCGTGACCTTTTTGATGCTGAATTTTCGTCGAAAAGCAATAAATTGATTTTGATGACAGTGAGCCATAGATGACAATGTTACTAAGCTATAAAATGCACGAATACATTCAGACATTACAATTGATAAATTCCAATTTTAATCGTAATGGTATATAGGCTAAACCATTTAAAAAAAAGAGCCAAATGCTGCTACGTTTCCTTTCATTTCCTGATATCTGTCGAAGTAACGTTTTAAATTCGTTTTCCCATGTTAAAGAATAGGAGAGTTGCGTTCGCGATTGCACACTTAACAAATTTCTGAACAGAAATACGTTTCACTATTAGCCATGTGTTTCATAGATAAAAGTGTAAAAGTTTCTTTAGAAAAGGTTTTTTTTTTACTATAATTTTTAAAAATAAACCGTTCTGAGACTGATCATAACAAAAAGAATGTTAAATAAATGTTTTGGCGGGACCTACAAAATGAGACACCGTCTTTCTAGGTTTTAAGAATTCGAGAACGACCGCAATCTCTTGCACAAAGGAATAAATAAAAGTAAATTAGTTAAAACTGTGTAATAATAACTTAATAGTATTCACGCAACATGTAAATAGAGAAGGAAAAAAAACCTCTTAATTTTTTTTTTCTAGTTACTTTTGTGTGTCCGAGAGCAGCGGAATCGCAGCTAATCGCACCGGTTGGCGAATGACTCTCTCCCTCCTTGGTGTCGATCATCTGTCACGAACAATCAGATAGGCGACAAAACAAAATAATTTATATATTTATATATCTGAAGACACTCGCACATAGGTACATAAACGCCAAACAAAACAAATAGAAGGAAGTTCCAAACCGGTGGAACGTCCTCGTCGGTCCCGCGGACACTTCATCGGTTCACCGGTTCCATAAAAGGGACCTCCAAACGTCAGTTATACGAATGAAAAAAAATCACACAAAAAGTTAATTGTCTTATCGACTAAAGTGCCTATTAGGGGGAGGCAATTGAACGCCTCCATAGAAGAATGACGTCACGAGTCGGCGATAAATGATGAGACGCCTCCAACGCTCATGTCAATGATAAAATGTAGAATGATGAATAACCCTTCGATTAACGATGATGAATAGGGAAATAAACTATCAAGATTCGGAGGCTAGGAATTAAAAAAATTTTTATTATTATTTTAACCAAATGGCTTCCCCCCCCCCCTTCTCCTTGAGCTTTACCCCTATCTTCATCCAATAGAAATTTTAATATTTCATTCATGGCTCTTCACTGAAATTCATCAGCCCCACCCAAACAAGAAGCTGAAATTATTGAATAAGCGTCTGAACGAGGGGCGTTAACCGTACTTTTTGAAAAACGGCAGAGGATAGGGTTAAAGGGGTATATGCTACACCAAGGGAGGGTAAATTCTAATAGAAAATTTGAGAATATAAAAAGAAAAAACAAAATATTGATAGGCTAAATGTCCAAATTAGTGTCGATAAGTTTACACTGGAATACGAGGTGATGATTATATGATGCCATTCAGCAAACCAATTAAATTCTTGACCTGACGACAACGATCTTGATGTTGATGATGATGGCGTTTGCCTTGAAGGAAGCGAGGAAAATGCTGAAGAATGTGGTTAAAGACGATCGATTGGATTTAGAGTTAAATAAGCGCAGTTCTTTCTTAGCGCTGAACAAATCTCGGGTAATTGTACATTTTAGCGTTCCGATGGGATCGTGTAATTCAGAAAGTATGTACGATGATTGAAATGAAGGCTAAAAAAAAGAAACCTGACTAATCACAGTTTATATTATTATTATCTCAAAAGAAGATTTTCCACTCCAGGCTATGTTTCTATTGGCATCGTCATAAATTTGATACTTTGGATACAGATTAAAACACAAAAATCGCCACAGAGTGGTTTGAAGATGCTGGTGAAGAACAAGGCCGAATGGGTAGCTGCGAAGAAAGAACATCCCTTGGCATCTAGAGGAGATATACCGCGGAAATAAAACGCCATCCTAAAACCCAAATGGTTTCAAACTCTGCGTCAAAATTATTTGAATACCCCCACGAAATAGTAAATGTCATGGAATTCACGGTGCAGTGAGAGTTCACATAGATATAACAGGATGCAATTGAATCCACCGTAACATGAGAGGTGATTTTGAACGCGGTGAAGTGATTGGGTGGAGGACTATGCCGATTGACAGAACAGGGACGGCCTAGCGCTAAAAAAGAGTGGTGAAATAGAATCGCATGAAATCGGGAGAAAACATTGGTAAGGAATTCCAAGATGCTTCCGGGTTTAAAGTCAGCACTATGACAACTGGGGGGATCGTGGCCTGGTTGTCTCGCTGAATGGCTAACTTATCGGTGAAGTTAAGCAACTTCAGCCATGGTTAGTCACTGGCTGGATGACAACCTTTGAACATCTATTGATAAGCCATCGGTTCCGGCGGCTACCATCATCTTGTAGCAGTCGTTAGCTTAGCCAGTATGGGAACTCTGGCGACGCAGAAAGAAGGAAGGCCCTTGCTGCGTAATACTGATATCTCAAAAACTAGTGAGAAAATCATCAGACTCCAACGGCCGATGGGCCCATGAGTAATGAAGATGATAATGACTATGACAACTCGTCGAGAGCTCCGAACTTTGGTTATCATGGCCGAGCAGCCGCATATACAGGGTGTTGCAGATAACTACAGGGCAGTAATACGGGAAGCCTACCCGCTCGATTGCAGGGGCCAACTCGACATCAAAGGATAATTGGGTAATTTTATCAAAAACATGACAGTTTTGACGTTCACCCCCCCTCCCCGACTGTGGAAACTGCTGGCTGCTGCAGGCCACCTTCATCTCCCTCCATTCTGCCAATTGACCGAGTCGGCCCCTGCAATCGAGCGGGTAGGCTTCCCGTTATACTGCCCTGTAGTTATCTGCAACAGCCTGTACATGTAAATAAAACTTTATAGTGATCAATGCCAAGCGTCATTTACAGTGATGTAAAGACAGAAAATGTACCTTCAGCAATAACTATGTGCCTTATGAAGCAACGAATCACGCTATATTTTCTAATACTCAGATGGAAATGTGTTGATGTGGAGAATATCCGATGAACGGCGCTTGCTGGACTGCTTTGTGCCAACTTTGAAGTTTCGTGTTGATGACATGTATGGAGCCATTTCCATGGTTTGGCTCGACCCCTTAGTTCCCATGAAAGAAACCATGAACACGGAAGCCGACTCGAAGTTTAGACAATTCCATGCAGCCCACATAGTGGCAGAAGTTTGATGAGGGCCCGGTCTTATTTAACACGATCGTACGCCCCATCCACAGGTGTGCGGGCTATGCAGAGTTGGTTTTCTGGGTAAATATTAAGGAATTGGATGAGCCTGCTCAGAGTCTCGATTCCATCGGCTGCAAGCTAGATTCCACCATCCCATATAAGTGATAGAACGAACCACGTGCTCTTTTGAAAGAATGACGGTGCAGTGGTAGACAGCCTTCTTGGCAGTGACAGTTATTATCGCAGCAAATGGTGGACCCATGCCATAGTCTTTTTACTTATTTGTATTGAGAAGCAAAATGAAAAGGTGTCCGATATTTTTGATCGTATAGTGTGTTATATGACATAATAAAAACTCTTCAATTTATTATTAATATAAATTACTGCACAAAAATTCATTCCTTGAACGTGTAGGCTATATAAACTGAACGCTAATACATATACTTGATACATTCCAAACGAGAGCTTTTCACGATTCTCATTGCCAAACCAAAGGGAATACGGAGAAATTGTTAATCAATTCCGCGAAAGGAAGTGGACCCTTAAAAATCAATGCTCAACCATTTCAACTCGAAAACGAGCCTTTATATAGGTGTTTGTGCGTGTATATTAATTCAATCCGTGAAAGATTTGAATCAAACATGCCGAAAAAAATGGATTTCAAAGGATGTCAACAAGGACTTCAATCAATAATTCTTTGCAGAATCCAAAACATTATCGATGCAACCTTGTAGAAATTCCGACCTCTATATACATCAGGTTGACGTGAAATTATAATTAATTTTATACAGATATCTTTGTAAAATATTCCGTGTAAAAGTACACGGACCCAATAATAATATATGTATATGAAACTAATATATATTTTAATTTGGTTAAAGCTCAGCCACCATCTCTGTAACAACTAGTAAAGTTTTGATAAATATGCCTCCATCCCTTAGAAAAACATTGAGGAGCACCGAAAAATCTCTAGAACTCATTGGAGAGCTGCCAATCCAGAATGGATTCCAAATGAAAAAAATTTTTTTTTTCATTATCATTATCATCATCCTATAAATTTTCATTTTCATTAAGAAGAGTAAAAACGAAAGGCGTTTCTTTAAGGGATGTGTCTTTTTTTTTTTTTTTTTTACAAATGTTCATGAAAGGCAGAGTCGATTTGACGACGTGACACCTATTTAATCAGATTATGCAAAACTTTTCTTTAAAGGAACAACGGACTCTCGATGTTGCATTACATAATAACAATAATAATGATGATGATAATAACTACGACAGTGAAATGAAGAGAAGGGGGTTGAGGAGTGTTGTTGGAAGAGAAAAGTTTCTTGAAGGTTCCTAGAACAAGCGAGAGATTCCACATCCAGGAATTCCATTGACTAGTTGAGAGAGAAAAAGAAAGAATTGCAAAAATCGAAAAACTTGAAAAATGATATTTGAATTCTTTGTAAAACGCTTAAGTGGAACGAAGGTCAAGGCGCCACGACAAACGGAAGAGAACATTTTATGGAACACGAAAAGGCTTTTATGCCATAGCAATTTTAATAATAATAATGATAATAATAATAATAATCATGTTTGACTAAATATATAATGAAGTAAATATTCATAAAGATTAACATTCACTTCCTCATATGCTTATTACAATAATATCTTTACTTGTAAAACTATTGCTTGATTACAGAGTGTAACGCAAATATTTCCCCTGATAGTAATAACTTCTATTCCCTAATTATTTAAACCTCGAAAATATACACATACCCAGAATTTGCTTTCGGGGAGGTGGGACTAGAACAAAAATTTTGCTTGGGGATAGCCACATCAACGGAATTGTATGACAAGGTGGCCAGTTTCGGGGAGAGCCCTGCAGCCCTTCAAGCTCCTATTCTATACACAGCCATGTTCAAAATAGAATGCAACATTTTTTTCACATTAAGGGTTTGTTTTATTACCCATCACATTGTTCCGTTAAGTATGTTAGGCATATTTTTCCACATATCCTAGATGTCAGAACCTTACCATCGACTCTCTGCCATAAGATGATGACAGTCGATTCGCCCAAGAGTGACAACGCTTTTAACTACTGTCATCTCTTCCTAGACATTATTCAGCGCCTGTGAATTTTTGTGACGTCTCATCAATGATGGTTTACACAGTTCTTTGTTGATGGCGTACATTATCGTACGGAAGACGATGAAAGTACACGAGGTAAGGTTAAAGTGCGGAAAGGTTAAAAGATGCTGTTGCAAGTGTTTTTGATTTCTTTTTACACAAAATGTAGCTGAGAAAAAAAACAATTGCATTATCTATTGAACGCATTTATATTTCAAATGAAAATAAAATTGTAACAATTTGGCTCTTTTTTCCAAATATATTAAGGAAAAATCAGAAGAGAAAGGAAAAACCCTTCTAAACCAAAGATGAAAAAAGATGAAATATATATTTCAAAGCTTCTGTCTGTTTTCTCAACAGTCAAATTGAATTAAAAAATAACTTCAGAATCAAAATTAGCATATATTTATAGTAAAGGCATACAAAAGATTTACATAATGACTTTGCTATGTTATAAACCATAAATAAATCCCCAAATGTCATTTCCCGATGTCGTATCTTTGTAGTATATCTACGAGAGTCGGAAATAAAATTCTTATTATTACTAAGAAAAAATAACCCAATGAAAACAAAAGTTGGTCGCGAGCTTAGTCCTTCTCTACATATCCTCCATCTAAGGCGACACATTTTTCCAAACGATAATGAGCTGATAGAGACCGTCCTTGAAGAAGCCTTCTTTTTTCCACCTCAGTAATCATCTCGTTGTCGTCTTTGAAGCATCTACCACGAAATGAACAACAACAACTGCAGCATCTCGATCGAAGTCTCCTTTCGTTGGGCTTTTTGCATTGGCGAGAGCAAGCGCGAGACCCAGCGAGCAGTGACCTTTGACATGTAAAGAGAAAGGATGTTACAAACTGACCCATGGTTGATGTGATACTTCTGCACTTTGACCTCGACGGTAATTCATCGGTCTGCGAGCACCAGAGGCTGCATTTGTGCCACAATTCCTGGTTCTTCACTGAGGGACGGTCGTCCAGCGCGTGTTTCATCCTTCAGCGTGTTTGATAACATTGAAAGGGTCGGCGCCACTTTACAAATGTGCCACAATGCTGGAGCATTGTCGCCATACACGGCAACCAGTTCACCGTGAATCTCCTTCACATTGTTTCCCTTTCTTTTAGTTTTCCCTGAATTTTATTTTGACCATTTTTGTGTGCCATTTTAGTTTTGACCTTCTGCCGGTATCGAGCGGAACTATGCCGTGGATTTTTAAACAACAACAACTGTTCATGAACGTAGGGTAGATGTACCAGTAGTTGACAGTGCACCAGTACTTGACAATTCACGATTTAAAGGCTTTTAATAAAATAATAAGGCAAGAAAAGGGACTGGTGTTGCCACCTCGTATTAAACAATGTACTAGGCTTCCCAGAAAAACAAATAACTAGGAACTTTGCTCCCTATTATGGCCGCAGACACATGTTGATTGTCCAATGCCTTATCGAGTCGAAAAATCCTTGCAATGAACCATTACGCGAGGGGTTCATTACTTGAATTTATTTCATGAATGTTATGCGATATTTGTTACTAATTTTACGTGAACCTTTTTGTGTGATCAGTGGACATTACTTTTAGCAGCAACAGAATTTCTGATGACCAATTTGTTAACAGTTTTCATTCACCGTCAACTACTAGAACCCACATATGTAGGGTCACTAGTAATTGACATAACCTGTCAATTATTGATAATTTCTGTGTTTGAAAAAAAAACGAACAAAAATATACTAATGCGATATAGAATGTAGGGTAATAATAATAAAGACAACATGATGTTTTTAAGTGTAACTTCCTAATTTCCAGTAATTGATCTAGATGTGTCAATTATAGGAACTTGCTTGTCAATTTCTAGATCACCCAATTTGACATAACTCTTCTAGGCCCTATTCGCCGATTCTTTTTATTGGTCCTGAATTTGGCACAGAGACGATCATAAGATAGCCCAGGACAAGTTATCTTCCAAGAAGAAAACTACTATTCTGTTTACTATGATAAGAAGTAGCATAGGATGAATTGGATGAATTTTGCAAGTAGTAGAACAATCGTCAAAAATCAAGTTTTTCTACGAACAATTTGTTGGCACTACTGGAAAAAACGTTCATTTTCTATGGTTCTTGTACTCTACATGGAAGTGGACTGTTTTTATTTATTATTTCAAAGGTGAAAAAATGCAGACTATGGTTCGGCAAACAAGGTGTTCTGGCAGACCGTGCGCCGCCTCCGTGGAAAGAAGTCTCTTTCATCACAAACTATTAAGAGTTCAGATGGGAGGCTTCTGAAAACGGAGGAGAGCGTATTACATAGGTGGAAGGAATACTTTGCATCTCTTCTTAATCCGGTGACAACAACAACTGAGGCATACGAGGTGCACCTTGGAGCGGAGAATAGTCACGGTAGTATCACTGAAACAGAAGTCAGATGGGCAATTAAGTCCCTGAAGACTGGCAAAGCTGCAGGTGATGATGAAATCCGGTCCGAGATGTTAAAGGCCTTAAATCAGGATGGTATCCTGTGGCTGACTCGAGTGTGTCAGGTTGCTTGGATATCTGGACAGGCCCCTAAGCAATGGCAGACAGGAATTGTGATCCCTATCTTCAAAAAGGGAGACCAGAGAGATTGCAACAACTATCGAGGCATCTCTTTGCTCAGCATTCCTGGGAAAGTGTACGCTAAGTGTCTGGAGAAGAGAAGTCGGGAAATAGTCGACTCCAAACTGTCGGGGGAGCAGTGTGGTTTCCGACCTGGCCGAAGCACGACGGATCACATCTTTGCTCTAAGGCAAATCTTTGAGAAATCCTGGGAGTATGCAAAAGAGGTCTACGCTTGCTTTGTGGACCTCGAAAAAGCATATGACAGAGTTCCTCGGGAGAAGCTCTGGCAAGTGTTGCAAGAGTATGGAGTGGATGGGCAATTACTGGTTGCTATCATGTCTCTGTACGAAAGCTCTGAGATGTGTGTCCGGATAAATGGCATTAAGTCAAGACCGTTCACCGTGGGTGTTGGACTCCGCCAAGGGTGCGTACTGTCGCCCATCTTGTTCATTATCTTTATGGACTGGATAGACAGGGGCAGCCGAGGCGATGAGCGTGTTTGTGTGGGCGACTGCCTGGTGGAGAGGTTGCTCTTTGCTGACGACCTTGTCCTCCTTGGGTCTTCTCGCACGAACCTTCAGCATGCACTAGACCGGCTTGCAGCCAAATGTGAAGAAGCTGGGATGAAGATCAGTGTGGCTAAAACCGAGGTTCTGGTCCTTTCAAGACAGCCTGCTCAGTGCGCTCTCCATGTTAGGGGAGCCTCATTGAGACAGGTGGAGAAATTCAAGTATCTCGGGATTGCATTCACGAGTGATGGACGGCAGGAGAAAGAATTGGATGCTCGGATCGGTGCAGCAAGCTGTGTCAGACGTGAACTGTGGCGATCCGTGGTAACGAAACGAGAGCTGGGTAACAAAGCCAAGCTCTCCGTCTTCAAATCTATTTTTGTCCCCATTCTCACCTATGGTCATGAGGCTTGGGTAATGACCGAAAGAGTGCGATCGCGGGTACAAGCGGCCGAAATGAGATTCCTGAGAGGTGTGGCAGGTGTTACCCTACTAGATAGAGTGTACAGCAGCACAATAAGGGAATCTTTAGGTGTTGAGCCGCTACTTCTCCGCATTGAGAGATCTCAGTTGCGCTGGTATGGCCACGTCATACGGATGCCGCAAACTAGTCTTCCTCGGCAGTTGTTATTTTCCAAGCCGGTGGGTAAGAGACCAAGGGGTCGGCCTAGAACCAGGTGGCTAGACTACATAGAGAATCTGGGTTCGAGTCGCTTGGATATTACCAGGGAGGACATGCGCCTGATGGCGGAAGATCGCGATCGCTGGAGATCCTCCATAGGGCTGCTGCCCCCGCGACCCTAACGGATAAGCGGGTTTGAAAAGTAAGTAAGTAAGTAAAGGTGAAAAATATAAGTGGTCTATATGAACAACTTATTTTTTAAAAAGCATAATTTTAGTTAATGTTAAATACTTTAGTCATTCTTAAAAATGCTTGATTTCTTCAGCTACTTTTGAATGTTATCAATTTTTTTGTAAAAATAGTTAACAAAAATGGGTAATTAAAATATTGTCAATTACTGGTGAAACTGCCTGTCAACTTCTGGCGCATTAACTGTCAACTACTGGTGATTCATGCATAGGTTAGGAAAAAATTTAATTACTTAATAGCTTTTAAAGATATAATAATTGTTTAGAAATTGGCATATTCTGCACTATATTTGCAATTTAATGGTATAACTAGAAAAATTTCAAAAAGCAATGTGATTTACGTACACAATTTCGTTTCACAGCTATGTCTTAAACTGTCAATTACTGGTACATCTACCCTACTCATTTCTAAAGACATAATTTGGACAAGTATTTTTCGTTTTTTCATACTATAATACAATTTTTTACCGGCCCACAGTGGTCCCAATTGCCAAAAACGTGGTCTAAAGTCGATAATGTAATTTAATTTTTTCTAAAGTTCAGTACATAGGGGTTTTTTAAGTCGCTAATTTTGAATTTGATATTATTTATATGGGTCATTCCACATCAATTCAGGCAGAAATTTTATAGTTTTGGCACTGACCTCTCGGATTTTAATGAAATTTGGTATATACAATTTCCCTAGGGAGTTGGTAATGAATGCCAAATATTATTATTATTTTTTAATTTTTATGGGAAGTTACGGACATTTAAAATTTTCGAAATTTGAGTGGGGGCTTTATCTATGAAGTACTGTAACTTCGGTTGTATTTTACTTAGAAAAATATGACTGGTGACATATGAAAGCTCTTTAACTGTAGATTCTATATGAAATTTTTAAAAATATATTACGCATGCGCAAATATTTGAATTTAATAAAAATATTTTATTTATGCAAATTTCTCAAAAGGTGGGTATTTTTTTTCGTTAAAAAATTATTAATATCTTACACATACTTTCATAAAAACAATACAAAAAATTCAAAACTGTGTTTTGCTCCGTTTTGAAAATATTAATTTTTAAAACTCCAGTTCCAAGCCACAATACATCCATTTATATGTTACAGTTCTTCAGATGGACAAGGCATCCTAAGAAATATAAATTTTTTGGTAATATCCGACTGTCTTAAGCATTCTACAGCTGTTTTTTATTCCTTTCAATGTGAATTCATTGTGTTTTTAAAAGAAAATTCAATAAATGTAGAGAAGATACGAGGGTTGATCGAAAAGTAATGCCTCCATGGCTGTAACTTTTATATTTGTTAACCGATTTTCAAAATTCTTTTGTATCTGATACTTACATTTGTCCTCTATGTAATGCACTATTCACTTTTCGACATTATCTCCATTCCTTTCCACGCACTGCACCAACGTGTGACCACTCGGGTGAACCCGTCGGAGAGGAAGTCCGGGGTTGTTGTCGACACCAGGATTAATGGCAGCTTTGGACCCGCAGCACGATAACGCTGGCCCGCACACAGTCGTCACACACAAGAGGTGTTGAATGAAAGATCTTGCACCTTGCGACTTTCACCACTTCCCATAGAAGAAAAAGTACCTTAAGAGACATTCAATCCCTGATGACGAGATAAAAGAGCAGTTGCACGTTGTGAAACACTGCTCAATATGGCTGGTTGTGATTTCCTTCTTCAGCTCAGGCAAAATGTGCGGATTGTTTGCATTCACTTCACCTTTCAAGGCATCCCAAAGGAAGAAATCGAGAGGTGTGTAGTCCGGCGCGCGTGCAGGCCAGATGCCACGCGAGATGATTCGATCAGCAAAGAGTCCTGTAGAAAGTGCATTGATGTGTGTACTGTACACGTTTCCATGCACTACAGCACACTAACTTTTGAATCACCCTGTATAATGAAGCCTGTATCAATCCTGAGATCACGCGAAGGGAAGTAAAGCCGTTGGTCCCGTGTAGTCGTTTGCCGGCTGCACATTAAAGAACCCTTGCGAGGCAAAATTTGCGGCCCCTATAACGCCGTCCTGAAATGACCATGGCAGTTGAAAAGGACGTTAATACCAAACAAACCAAACCAAACCAAGCCTGTATCAACTTCAGCTGCCTCTGCAATTCATCTCGTCCTTCAGGGTAACTCAGAAGTGACTGACTCTGAGGAAGTGTGAGGTAAATATACTTTCTTTATTACTAACAATTCGACATCATAAAGCAAATTTATATATTTTCTTACTAAATTATCTTCTTATTTAACAGGTGCTCAATACGTTTCTGACGTCTGAAAAAAAAAACTGAAGTTCTAAGAAACATTTTTCCTATTGATATAATTATTATTATAATGCTATTAATGAGTTTATTTTTTCGTGTAATTATAATTAATAATACTATTTATATAAATAATAAAACGTAAAGAAATGAACGGTCTCAAGGTTATATGCTTTCTCTTCCCTGTACGAGTGGTCAAGTCCCTACTACCTGACTCCCGCTGCTTGGAGCTCAAGCTTTAAAAATTAATATCTTCAAAACGGAGCAAAACACAGTTTTGAATTTTTTGTATTGTTTTTATGAAAGTATGTGTAAGATATTAATAATTTTTTAACGAAAAAAAAATACCCACCTTTTGAGAAATTTGCATAAATAAAATATTTTTATTAAATTCAAATATTTGCGCATGCGTAATATATTTTTAAAAATTTCATATAGAATCTACAGTTAAAGAGCTTTCATATGTCACCAGTCACATTTTTCTAAGTAAAATACAACCGAAGTTACAGTACTTCATAGATAAGGCCCCCACTCAAATTTCGAAAATTTTAAATGTCCGTAACTTCCATAAAAATGAAAAAAACTTAATAATATTTGGCATTCATTACCAACTCCCTAGGGCAATTGTATATACCAAATTTCATTAAAATCCGAGAGGTCAGTGCCATTGCCTGCCTGAACGGACATGGAATGACCCATATAGAAATAAACAAAATGGCGGATTCAAAATTCTTCGTCAGAAGAATGTACACATTCGTCTTCACTACTTTACAATGGTGAAATGTACAAATTTGAATCCTCATAAGTGAGTGCCTTTAGCAATTCAATTGCCTCGGATGGTAATGATTTTATTCCTTTCGC
This sequence comes from Rhysida immarginata, assembly GCA_023313115.1. Classification (NCBI taxonomy): domain Eukaryota; kingdom Metazoa; phylum Arthropoda; class Chilopoda; order Scolopendromorpha; family Scolopendridae; genus Rhysida; species Rhysida immarginata. Next base: position 607,662 of record JAHWFO010082787.1, on the reverse strand, counting down.
CGGTAAAAAAAAATTTTAAAAAATGAAGAATGCGTGCAATGCGGCGCAAAATAAAAGTTATATAAAACAAATTTGGACACGTGGGGGCAGCTATTTTTTAATTATTAATGAAAAATGATTAAAAAAAGATAGGAAAATTTTTTTGAGAGTGGGATCTCGTGGGACTTTGGAATCTGTATATTTTAAATGTTATATTTTAGTATTCGACACTCAGATAAAAATAGATTTCGAGAGCCAGATATATGCATATGACATTCAAAAACGATTGTTTTTAACAATAAAGATATCAACCTAACTAGTAAGGCTTCAAATTATAATTTTGATTTAGGGGGTTTTGGCCACGTTTTTGATAATAGATCTCTTGCATCACGTGTCCAAAGAAGGGAGTTACCATAGCAACGCCGGGAGTCGGCCTTGCTGGGTAGCAGAATGTACGTGGTGTTGGCACACAGGTGCGATATCTATACTTTAACAAGCTTTCTAATGAAGCTATATAAAGCTATGAAGAAAAAATTAATTCAATCTTAGGAACAGATCCTAATACTTTAATGATAACTGGCTTTACTTCTATTAATAAAAATTTTCCCTGCTTAGATTCAATAGAGGTTTCACATTTTTTAGTGAACAGAGTGAGCTGGATTTCTTATGGAGTAGTGAAATGAGAGGATACAAATCATTAATGGCTTAAAATTTTTTTTTTAAATGGATGGGTTTTGGAAATTAATTCCACGTCTTAAATTGATCAGCAGGATTTGTTGGTTTCTCTATAAACATTTCAAAGCAATTAATAATTACTACGATTTTTCTCCCAAACGAATAACGAAAGCAATGTGGCACTGTTTTTTGCAAGCAATTTCTGTCAGGCCAAAAATGTGAAATTTAGCGTTTATAATATACAACCTGTGACAATAAAGTTCGGTGAATGATGGCATATTGAGAGTGGATTGCTCGCTTACATGAAACAGCAGTTACTATCCTTCAAAGTAATCCCCGTCGATGGTAATGCACTTCTGGTAACGCCTGTACAAGTCCTGGAAACTCCTGGCGTAGTCGTTTTTAGGGATAGCCTTCAGTTGGGTCGTAACATTACGTTGGATGTCTGGCCACTTCGGGGGGCGTCTTCTACGGTGTTCCGGCCTCCTCGGAACCGTTTAAACCACTCATAAACACACTTCAAAGTAATAGCACTTTCTTTGTAAACTGTTGTCATCATTTCATGAGACTCTTTCGTTCGCTGATCCATTTTGGGTTTCGACCGCGCGTACTACGCCTTCTCTCTTCAATGTCTTGTTTAAACACAATAAACACACTCGCAGCGCTGATTCTCTCACATTTGTTTAAACATGTCTCGACCTGTCTGGGGCAGGATACGACGATGGTGCACTCTTACGACCGTTAGCAATTTGACGACATTCACCGAACTTTATTGTCACAGGTTGTATAATAAAGAATTAAGGAAAAATTTTAAGTATAACATTACCTAAGTAATCAAATTTACTGAAAAACTTAATTAATGTTAAAATTGAAACTCATTATGTCTCATTATGTTAAAATTCATTTATGTTAAAAAAAAAATCATGATCACACTTAAAAAAATTTGCAAATGCATGCAGTTACAAAATATATTATAATGGCTTATTAAAATTCAAATTTATCATAAATTTTCATATTTTTATTTCTATCCATATATTTCGAAAAAGTATTAATTTCCCTGAAAACTGCAAATGAAAAAATTATCACGTTTGTATATTAATTTTTATTTTCAACATAATATTACTATTTAAATTTAAAAATTTTAAAGCAAATTTCATTGTAATTTTAATGCACAATAAATATTTAATTAAATTACTTGCATTTGAAAATTTGTTTTAAATTAAAACTCCTGTTAAAAATACATAAAATGTCACAGTAGGATGCTTGCTTTCTTTTTCTATTTTCCTATTAATATTTGCTATGTCTTTTAAAAGTTTTCTCTTTTATCTCCTCACCAGAAAGAGTTTGTATTGTTGGAATTCGGAAAAAAATTTAGTTTTATCACGTTGCTTTCGATTAACGCATAATCTCGCACAATTCGCCTATGTAACATAACGTGTTTTGATATCCAGCATGGCCGACTATCGCTTTGGCCTTGAAATGACTCATCGCATGACGCGTGTTGCATTCGAACCACTGTGCGACCCTCGTAAGTAGAAGCAATAGCTTTACACCCATGTTCTCCTGAAATTGACCAAGACCTTGAGAGACATACTACTGCAGCCCATTTGGCCAACGGCATATGTCATCAATGTCTTTTACTGAAACCTAACTACATGTTTAAGTTTTCGGCCTTGCATACCACTACAACAAAACTGTTCCAAGCTGTTTGTTCCTTTTTAGTTAGATTCTTGGGGAATCCCTTGACCTTCATCTTAGACAGCGTAGGGAAGAATTGCCGATTCCTTATCTAGAAATGACAAATTGTTGGCCTAAGTTCTCGTGCAGCGGACAAATTTGAGTACGCTCAGGGGTCCATGTTTCCCATCTGGCATTATTTCAGCCTAAGGGGACCAATGGTAGTTTTCCGCTGTGATCTACTGTGAAGCCTGTGATAGGATTTCCTTAGTATCAGGGAAACATTCAGATATGTATCCTCTCTATTTATTCAAGAAAGTTATTTCAAGCTTATTCTGGAATATTCTTGAAATTATTCAAATTTCAAAATACCATATCGGCCATTAAGACAAAGTTTATAAGTAAGATGGCCGTTCGCTTTACTTCTGAAGCACACTGTAAGTAATCAGAAATAACACAAGGAAAAAAATAAATGAAAATTCGATTGGCGATATAGCATACAAGAGCGTAAAGGCAGTGATATAGATATGTGATCAAAAGTTTCTGGACATCCCTCCAAAACAATGTTTGCGGTCCTAATTAAATGTCTTTGATGTTTAATTTATATAAAGAAAAATGTTTTTTCTTCTATAAGTAAGTATAGATGTAGGCATACATGTCTTTTCTATATATATAAAAAAAACTGTTTGTGGTTTTATTTGTTTGTTTGTTTCTTATACAAATCTACAGTTTTATTTGGATTGTGATGAATTTTGCGCACTTGATCTTCAAACAAGAGGAAGGCCCCTATCTACATTAGATTTCGATAAAATAATAATTACACTGGCATACATGATTTTTTTTCCTGTACAGTGACAAGTGTTCTAACATCAGTTTTTCACGTTGATTTCAAATCTGAAAACCATTTTGCTCTATCACGTCGAGTTCCGAATAAAGCTGATATACACTATGTGATCACAAATATCCGGACACATGCACGTTTGCGCTCTAGCCACGATTTCATGGAAATCAATAGGGCGTTGCACATCCCTTTGCCCGAATCACAGCTTCCACCCTTCGGGGAAGACTTTCCACCATATGTTGGTAGGTACTTTCCGGAATGTTCCTCCATTCCTCCCGAAGAGCGAGAATCAGTTCAGGTACAGAAGTTGGCCGATGTGATCTGGCCCGCCAGCGTCTTTCCAATTCACCACAGACTCTCTATAGGATTGAGGTCGGGACTTTGTGCCGGCCAACCCATTTCTTCGACCCCTGAGTCCGCAAACCACTGCTGTACACGCCTCGCTTTGTGGCGCGGAGCATTGTCGTGTTGGTAGAGAAATGGCCCGTTTCCGAAAAATTGCCACAACGTTGGAAGTGCACAGTTGTCCAAAACATTCAGATAACGGTCGGAGTTCATGATTCCTTGCACAGGAACGAGCTGGCCCAGTTCGTACCATGAAAATGAGCCCCACACCATGACTCCTCCTCCTCCGAACTTGACTGTGGGCTCTGTGCACTCAGGTAAGAAGCGTTCTCCAGGTATGTGCCAAACCCAAACTCGTCCATCGGATTGCCAGAGTGTGTAGCGAGATTCGTTTGTCCACATTACACGTTTCCATTGGTCCATTGTCCAGTTTCTGTGGGCTTTGCACCACTCCAGACGTCGCTTGGCGTTGACCCTGCTGATGTGGGGCTTGTGGGCAGCAGCACGGCCATGGAATCCCATCGTGTGCAGTTCCCGACGAATTGTCATGGTACTGGCATCATTTGCAGAGGCGTTTCGAAACTCTGTGGCAATTTTTTCCGCCGAGGACTTCCGGTTGCTGCGGGTGACACGACGAAGCACTCGACGGTCTCTGTCCGTTAGTTTCTTGGGTCTACCGGTTCGTTGTTGAACTGTTGTTGATCCCCGGGTCTTCCATTTCATAATGACATCGCCTACTGTTGACTTGGGTATCTGAAGAAGGCTGGAAATGTCACGCACGGACTTGCCGCATAGGTGACATCCAACGATGGTTCCACGTTGGAACTCACTGAGCTCTGCCGAACGACCCATTCTTGCCAATGTCCAAGCAGAGTTGTGTCTGAAGGTGTGGGAAGCTATTTAAATGATGTGCAAGTCATTATCATGTGACATTGGGCCAATCGATGATCTGTGAGGGGTGTCCGGATATTTTTGATCATATAGTGTACATTTCCTACCAAAAAGGAGGAAAATCAAAATTTGAATTGTGGCTTTCTTAAAATCTTATGTGATACAAACAAACGGTTTACAGATTTGGAACGAGCATGTCAAAATTAACAAGATACAGATCAACTCGCAAAGAAAGACAAAAAAAGATATTTTTTGTATGTCAATGTTATTGATAATAATTGGTATTTATAATAATGATAGGGCATACTAATAAGTGGTATCAAGGCAAAATTTGTGCACCAATAGGCCCATCGTGTTTGTGTCAACAAAGGTATCAACACGGAATGTACCAAACAATATGCACGAGACAACAATGAACACCTAATGACCAATAATGCAAGGCAAAGTTTGTGCAATATAAATAACTAGAAGAGGTACCCGGCGTTGCCCGGGATAATTACACTTGCACAAACTTTTCCTTTCATTGTTAGTCATGAGATATTGATTGTTGGTCCATGCAGTGTGTTTGTGAATTGCGTGCTGATACCATTGTTGATACCTATTGTTGTACAAACTTTGCCTTGCATTGTTGGTCATGAGATATTTATCATTAATATGCCTTGCCATAACCATGAATATCGATTTTTTATCGATCTTTATTATTTTTCCGAAATCTGAGGTAGACAGTGACCTTCCTCATGCTTTGAAGGTCATGTATGCGAAATTTTATCAAGATCGGAATAAAACTGTAGATTTGTATAAAAAACATACACACAGACCCACAGACCCACAGACGCACAGACCCACAAACATCCTTCTTTATATATATAGATAGATGTTCATTAAGGCATGTAATGAAGATTCCATCCCACCTCTACGAATTATAAAACAAAATTGAATTTATAACACTTCATAGAATTCCTGTTGTTCGGACTTTTCTTAGAATAAATAGTTCTCAGAACTTAACATTTTCTTGAAAATCTTTAAAAATTAGCAGTAACTGGAAATAATGGAGAGGTAGCAGACTATTGAAAAAGAGTGAAAAGGCGACAGAGGAAGCAGGGACACAGTGGTCTTTCGCTCGGTGCTGTATTGGTTTCGTCAGCGCACTGCTGCAACTGAGCGAGTGCTGAGCGTGTCAATAGAAGAAACGACGACTGCTAGATCACACAAAGTAATGAATAGCCAAATTTTGATTCAAGACATCGAGAGCAGAGTGCAATTGCAACAATAGATTACCAAGTAGTGATTTGCAGATTTCCCTACTCAGATTGTTGGGATTGCAGACGATCATGTACATCCACTGCCACCAAAGAAGAGAGTTGTTTTCGTCCTAGTTATTAAATAGTGGAAGAATTGGAGCTACTATTGATTTTACAATAACCGTCTGTCCGTCCCCTTCATAGTTTCTGCATTTTTTGAGATAGATGGTTTAAATTCGGAATGTAGCTTACTATGGGCATATGCACCTTCACTATTTAGTTTGGTTTTGATTGGTCCACTGGGGTCGGAGTTTCGGGGGTGGGAGTTAGAGGAATCCAAAAGGTTTGTGTGTATTTAAGTATGTAAAGAAGTGAAATTTGGTACGCAGATTCCGCTAGGCTAGATCTACCTTACTATGAAGTTTGGGCCAAATTGTCCCAATGGCATCGGAGTTGTGGGGGTGGCAGTCATTTGGTTTTTAGAGCTATGGAAACATAATGGTCTTCTTTCGCTTCTCTTTCGTTTCATCCCGGTAATGATGAGAAACGAAATAAGATAGGAGCTCTTTTTACATTTTCTAGATACTACGTTCGAGAAAATCAATATTTCGATAAAAAAAAAAAATCGGGTGGTTAAAAAGTGCAGATAAAAGGGCAAAAATAGATGTACTCAGGACTTCTGCTACTTTCTTAATCCTTCCTCGGGAAGATTAATTTCTTTTTGTTGCCAAATATTTTCACATCAACGCCGGGAAAATATTGTTGCCATGGAAACCGATGTAGCGATGATGCAACATTATTTTCAAGATGATGCAATGATAGAATGGTCTGTTGCCTTGGCAATAGAACATTCATTTCCAAGAATTATTAACAACTAGCTGACATGCTCGGCATTGCTCGGGCTGTTTATTTGATGAAATTTTGCAATATCTGAATCTATACTATTATATAAAAGAAAAAGCGAAAATTGTATTCACTCACTCACTCATTCATTCATTCATTCATCACGAAATCTCCAAAACTATAAAGCCTACAAACTTGAAATTTGACAATATATTTCTCTTGGCTACTAGGTGTTCTCTAAGAAAGGATTTTATTTCTTCTTTCTTCCTTTCCATTATAGTTTATTTTTAAAATTCAATTTACCTGGAGCTGAATGGGATTTTTGCCAGCCTTAAAAAATTGTGACGGTTGCTTTGTTAATGAAGATTTTTGCGATTGTTCCGTGAAGCAGCATCAACAATGATGCAAGTCTTTCGCGCAGGGATACAATGTATCTTTTAATTTCTACAGAGTCCGCCAAAAAAATTTATACACACTTTATTATACTGTGTCCAACGAAAGAAAAACTGGGCGTGTCCAGTTAAATTTCCAATTTCAATTGTTAAACATTGTTAATTTTATTTAGCAACAATATCTAACAATTGAAATTGGGAATTTAATGAGACACGCCCAGTTTTTCTTTCGTTGGACAGCGTATAGATATCATCTATTATTTTTTCCGTAACAGCAAAATCGAAAGCTTACACCCCAATATTATTACATGTATTGAATGAAGACGATTCCGATAAAAGAAGACCACAATTGCCACCTAGACATAGGAGATTACTAATAAGAGTTTGCTAGGAAATGGATAGGAGCAACCATTCGCCGTATTCAAAAATATCTCAACGCTTATGATAATCACTTTGAACAGATTTCGTTAATTGTAGAAGTCAAGAGGGCTTATATTCATCGCTTTATGCCTGTATGAATTTAGTATTACAACTTTTATATAGTTTTTTCTTTTGCTGAAGTGTGTATACATGTTTTGGCGGACTCTGTATACAGGATGTTCTCGAATAACGTGTACAAACTTGTGGGAGGGGGGGGGAGAGATAGAGGGGTCAAATCTAAGCAACATTTCCCTCTTTCATTTTTTTCTGTGGGGCATTGTTTTTGAGATAAAAAATGTTGAAATCTACCTGCAGGAAACAGTTGTTTATATTCTGTGGGGACACTTAAAGACATTGGTATATTCTGTGGAATCCGATGAAGAGCTGGTACCCAGAATCGCCGTAGCTGCGGATGAGATTCACGAAGAACCAGGAACTTTTGAACGTGTATGTCAGTCCATGCGGCAACGTTGTAAAGCATGCATTCATGCCAGAGGGAGTCAATTAGAACACTTACTGTAAAATATTTGCAGGTTTCATATAAAACAAGTCACATTATTGTACTGTATGCAATGTGTTTTTGTTCTTTTTATTACATGATTGACCATGATTTTGACGTGTTCCAGAAGCAGGGATTGAGTGGCATATTACGTTTACGCGACGTCCAACATTTTTTTTATCTCAGAAACAATACTCCAGAGAAAAAAATGAAAGAAGTAAATGTTGCTTAGATTTGATTCCTCTATCACCTCCCCAAATTTGTACACCTTATTTGAGAACACCCTATATACATAAATATAAAAAAACTATATTTTTTTCCAAGCGACGCCGGGTACTTCAGCTAGTTTGAATGTAAATAAGAACTCAAGAAAACTCCTTAGAGTTAGTAAAGTTAATATTCACTTTAGAAAAACGAAAAGAACTCTTAAAAATGCTCGCACTGGAATATTGTGTTCAATTGGGTTTCCTCAGGAAAATTCGACATTGCTTTTTAGAATATCAAAGAAAGGCTATGAGTATTGAATTATTTCTGTCTCTATTAAAATATACTTCAAGTTGGATTCAGAGAGTTTAGGAACTCTGTGTACAGTCTCATCAACATGTAACTGTTTCAATAGAGTTGTATCAGTCACAGAATGTGGTTGTTCATATTGACAGTACCAGTTTACCAGTTTGTTTTTGCTTTATAATTTTCTAATATATTTATATAAACATAATCTATAACTTCTCTAAAATAAGTTACTACAAAAAGGGAAGGTATAGTCGAACCGCAAGATCTAGAGCCCTGAGTGGAATTATCAATTAATGAAAAAATAAAGGAGAGTATGATATAAAGTTATGTCTGAGAATAACTTCCCTGTTTTCCTTGATCGATCATTCCACTCAGGGCTCTAGATCTAGCGGTTTGACCAGAGACAAATGAAAGAAAGAGACTGGCAGTGACCTCCCCTCTAGTGGTGCCTTCGCGCCGCCATATTGGGATTGGCAAGAAACAGCTGATTGCCCGAGGCAATCAATCGGTTTGGTTTGGTTTGGTTGGTTTGGTATTAACGTCCTTTTCAACTTCCATGGTCATTTCAGGACAGGGTTAAGGGGCGGCAAATTTTGCCTCGCAAGGGTTCTTTAACGTGTAGCCGATAAACGAGTACTTCCTTTCCGAAGAAAGTGCGTGATCTCAGGATTTTCTCCCTGAAAAAATCCTCGTCGTCCTCGCCCGGAATCGAACCCGCATCAGAGGCGATCACGCAACCACTGAGCTAGCGAGGCCGATGTGAAACAATGGCAAACAATTTCTTAATACAATATGTGGATTAATAAATTGAATATTTTATTGAACTAGAATTATTTCTTCCTTTTCATTTAATTTAAAATTTTCAAATATTTGTTTTCAAAAATTCGTTAGGCATTGAATCAGCTATTTGGAATCATTAAAAGTATACGTTATCGTTAGTTAATGCAATAAAGTTTTTAAAAAAAAATCAGAAAACAGGTTATGCTTACTAATACTTCCAGAAATCATCTACAAAAACAGCTGAAATTACATTGAGAAATATGCCGCCTTAGGTTTTTGCCAATCGTAACATGGCGAATGCTGCACTTCCGCTGGCACCAGTAGCGCTCAGCGAAATGAATAGTCTCTTTCTTTCATTTGTCTCTGGGTTTGACTATACCTTCACTTTTTCAGCAAAAACTTGAGCAGCTTCACGCCCTAGAAGTTGTATTCTGTTATTTGTTTCAGAATAATTTCTTACATCTCTCCAAAGATTTTAATAAAAAAAAGAAATATAAATTATTTTTATTTATTTATTTATTTATTTGCCGTAAATACTGTATTAAGCGCCTGGGCGCTTATTTGCAAAAAATCAGCGGACCACCAGGCGCTTAATGCAGGGGGGCCGGTATTACAGGTCTGGCGCTTATAAAATTCTGCACAACTGCAATGGAAACTATTATGCAAAATTCTCCGCCTTCTCCTTCATCTTTTCTAAAATATCTTGCTGTGTTTCCATTCCCGAATGCGTTTAGGATGCTAAACAGAATGCTAACCTATTTGCCTGTAGCCTCTGTAGAATAGTTTTCAGCATACTTTACTGCTGCGAGTTTAAAATTGATGTATAACTGAAGTTTTCATTTTTCATCAGCTATGTTGCTTGACGGAATCCAAAATTAAAAAGCAAGAAATTAGAAGACAATCATGCTGATATCTAATTTCCGGATTAGCAGTGGCAGTTGGGAGAGCAAAAATTCCCGTGAGAAATACACGAAATGAACTAAAATAAGCGCCCGGGATAGACCCCAAGAGTTTAGTAGACCCCAAGGCGCTTAATGCAGATGGGCCGGTATTTCAGGTCCGGCACTAAATAAAATATTTACGATATTTATTTATTTATTATTTTTTATAACTATCCCCCTTAAAACGTGAATCATTAAGGCAAGCATCGTAGCTGACGAAATGGACAAAATGAATTGCTAACAAGTAATTGGAATTCGATCAAATTTTAACAGTATACATAATTTTATGCACCTTATTATTCCCCCAAATTTCATTATCCTAGGTGTTATAAAATCTGAGTTATTAACTTGTTGATTTTGGTGGCGGCCTTTTAATTTCTGTTCATATCTCAGTTATCAAACTCGAATCCATGTTCATATAAACTTTTTTGTTTAGAATAACCCATACTACCTCCCCTAGAAGTTTGTACAATGATTTCTGAATCACCCTGTATATTAATATATAGATGAGCAGGAAATGTATATAATAGCACAGATACGGCAGTCTCTCTCGAGGAGGCAAAGAGATACACGTGTCTCCCTTCAGATCCCTAACAAATGTTCAGACGAATTGTGTGTACAGAACCTTTGAATAGTGTAGAATCTTCCAGACGCGATGGCAGCTTCCCCTTTCTCTTCCAGTGGGTTGGGTATATAAGGACGCCGTCGGTCTCGGGCCAGAGTTTACGACATAACCGATAACAAGCATAGATCAATTTGACAAGCACACTGTATTGTGCTCTTTAATAATCGTTCTAAGGATATATGTTAATTCATATCTGTCGAAATGCTACCGAAGAAAAGAACGAATATTAGTCAGAGAAGACAAAAAGTTACCCGGGCGTGAAAATCTGAATAACGGAAGCTTTGTCTACAAAAGGAAATTGTAGAGTTACTGAAACCCATTTGAGTTATTATTTAACTTCCTGAGATTGTTATGTGCTTACCTACAACTGTAATTATTCCGGGCAACGCCGGGTGCCTCTGCTAGTATTACATAAATAGAACATATTTTACTAGACTAATTTGTGATCATTATAGGTGGAGTATGGGTCTATCGACAGAGCTCAGTGAGCTCAACGTGGTATCCATGCATGTAAGCGAGAGGCTGTACGCAAGATTTCTGTCTTTCTGCAAATACCAGGTTCAACAGTAAGCGAGATCAATGAAACTGTCCAGTGGCAAACCAAAAAGAAAAAAAAAAGACTGAGATCGTCCAGTGCTATAAATAAAAAAAATAGCAATAGAAAATCATCAGCTGAAACAATTGCTACGGACTTCCGAAATACCACTTCGAGCATCGCCAGTAAAATTACCATTCGCCGGGAACCGAGGCGTAACCACCGAGAGAGAAGCACGACCAAATTTAGGGCTTCTTATTGGTAGAAATACGATCAACAATGGTCGAATTATGATGATGTAACAATATATGACGTTTCAGTTGTGAGGCTTTCTTTCTAGGTGTTGCGTGACCACCGAGAGAGAAGGCCTCCGCATTGAAATATAACACATTGTTACATCATCATAGATAGTGCTAATTCAGGTCTTATTATTGGTTGAAATACGAATAACAATGCACTATCTATGATGATGTAACAATGTATTACGTTGTTACATCAATACTAACGAGATATGATATTAACACATTTTCCATTGTTGCCTTTGTAATTCCGTGATAGCAGGAAACGATATCTGAACGATACTTTTGCTTTTTCCTACTACACCAGAAGGAGTAGTAGGAAAAAGCAATAGTATCGTTCAGATATCGTTCCCTGCGAGCATCGCGAGAAACTGACGTCATTACGTAACATGCATAAATGACGTCACTTCTTTTCGCAATTTTATAGCTTAGTGAAGTAAATTGCATTCATAAACCCTTTACTTTCAAATTTTGATCTATTTAATGTTGGCATAGGGCTTTTTCACTACGCGTCATCATGACGTCAATGCCGCCATTCCGTAGCCCACGAGAAAGACAGGCCTGGGCACTCAAAAGTCACCTGACCACAGTAGTCTGAGCAACAATCCAAGCTTCATTGTTTCCAACAAACGAAAAAATACTGATTGTTAAAATCCAAGTTGGAGACAATGAAAGTTGGATTGTTGCTCAGACTACTACGGTCAGGTGACTTTTGAGTGCCCAGGCCTGTCTTTCTCGTGGGCTACGCGCCATACTGGATCACAAAAAAGTCGTTACTCTCTAGTTTCGCTTTTCCCAATCATCGCATTCACTCAAGAAAACGGTTAAGTATTGTTGTTGAGTATTGTTGTTTGGAAGATTCGTATAATACGCTGACCTTGCTATAGCGAATAGCGTGCGAAAGCGTTTTTGTTATCTAATATGGCTGGCCTACTAACAATGCTCCAAACCCACAGTGCATTATATGGTCACGTGCTGTAAAAGCCTTATTGAAATAAAGAATTGAATTAATAAAGAAAATATTAGAAATTTATTCGTGTTATTGTTAGACTAAATAAGAAAGCCATCTATCTTAGGAAATAAAATAGATATATTTAATACATAAATTAATAAATAACAATAGGAAATTAACAATATTTCAGAATAAATATTAATAAATAATAAATAAATGAATAAAATGCAATTAAAAATTAATAAATACACATTATTTACAAGCATATTCATTTTAGAAACGAAGTGAATTATATAATACACATATACAGAGAAATAATAAAATTAATGATGAAATTATTTTATAAAGTTATTATTTCTTATAGTTTTTATTATATATAACTAAAATATGAAAATCTCTGAAATAATTTAATTTCATTTTTACATTTGGAATATTTTAAATTGAAAATTAAAAAGAAACCAACAAATTTTTAAAATGAACAACAGATATCCACTAAACTAAATGCAGAATTCTTTTTAAGAATTTAGTGTTTTTGTGCTGATAGACTTTGAACAATACAAAACATCTTGTTTAAACAATATCTCGCGGCACATCGTTAATTTTTGGTCATTTTTAAATTCAGCTTGCATTTATAAGCCTATCCAGGAATAAATGACATGTGTTCTTGGTCTAACACTTCCGTTATTAAACCGAAACTAAAAGTCAGATTTGTAAAATGAAAACAGTTTATGACATAAAATTGGCCGTAACGTCGCAATGACGTCATAATTGAGGCTGCCATCTAGTGTAGTAGGATAAAATACATACGCGCAAACAAATCTGCGTATTATATCAAACAACAATGGTTGTCATATCTCGTTAGTATTAAGGATTTCTGCCACTGTGCTCTGCGATGAAACGTAATACATTGTTACATCATCATAAATAGGGCGTTGTTATTCGTATTTCTACCAATAATAAGCCATAAATTTGCCCTAACAATGATGATGTGACAATGTATTACTTTTCAACGCAGAGGCCTTCTCCCTCGGTGGTTACGACTGAGGGCCCTGGGTTTCTATGGCCCTGCTGCTACTCATAAACGCCTGTCAGCAGAATCAACGCGAAACGACGTTTTAGAATGGGGTATAGCTCACCGAAGCTGGACCATAGAATAATGGAAGCATGTCTTATGGAGCGACGAATATCAATTCACACTCTGATAATTAGATGGTCTGATTGGGATTAGCGGATGCTCGGAGAATGCATCATGTCTCTGTGAAGTTCGCAAGAGGCGATGTATGATATAAGACTCAATTTCATGGTTTGGATTGGGCCACTTATTCCAGTAGCAGGAATAATTCTGACACCCAATAAAATTCCGTCTGGTAGCATGTGACCAAATTTTGTGCAGCTAACTCCTTCGAAACGGACTCTTATTGAGATGAATAATTTTTGAATATAAATTGATAAAGTCTGAAGAATCATTTGAGCGTTATTGAAGTCTTTATTTTTACAAAATTATGAAAAAATTTTCCACACCCACTGAAGTAACTCTGAATTAAATCTCTATTGCGAAATTTTACATTGCGAAATTTGACATTTGACACTGCAAAGTTTTGGACCTAGAAGCATGCAATAATCCTTTAGGTCATAATAAGAAGCCAGTGCGAATGTACTATTCCAATATTTCAATTTATTTTCCAAGGAGTTTTGGCCCACCAACAGCTACCAGAAATGCTTGCAAGTGGTATTAATGCCTATGCGATTGTGCCATTTCACTTTTCAATTAATTTACAACTGCGTGCCACTATGGTGTGTAAAGAAATTATAAATACACGTCTACAATCAGGGTTTGAAACATTTATTTCGAACAAAATAGTTTTATGAACATAAATTACATTTTGAATGTCTGCATAGTAAATAAACAAAATATCACACATTTGTGGCAAATAGTTTTCGAATAAAGGGGAAAAATAGGAATAATGCAGAATTTTTCTGTCAAGAAATTATAGATACACCCGTCAAAACTTAGCCTGCTATATTGAATTAATGAAGCCATCCTTTCCTCCAATCAACTTAAATACTCGATCAGGCATGCCTTCAACCAATTTTTTTTAACTGCATGCCTTCAATTTGCCCCATGCATGATAAATGGCTACTTTTAAATCATTGACATGTGAAAATTGCCTGTTGTTTGCATAAACCAGGTGTACTAGCATTGCTCACACTTTCTCCATCGGATTTATGTCCGGACTTCTGGATGGCCAGTCGAGGACAGTTATTTGTTACTCTCCACCACTGTTTTGTTAATTGCGATACATGGCATGGAGCATTGTCTTTTTGGAATGCCCAAATGTTTCAGCCAATAAAGGGCCAAAGGGTATCAAGTGATTCTACAACATCTCCTGGCACGCTTCAGAGTCCAATCTTCCATTCACTGTAACAAGATCTGTCTTACCACCCGAATGCAGCCCAAACCAGAACACCACAACCACCCATTTGCCTACTGAAATGTTCCGTTCTTAATCGTGCGAATATCTGCGTTATTATCATCCGGACCATCTACAGGGTGTTTCAAAATTATGTACAATAAATTTAGTGACATATTCTTCAGGTCAAAAGAAGACGAAAATGTTCTATAGCACTTTGTCTGGAAACGATTTGTTTGCGAGTAATCCAATATCATACAGTAGGAAAGCACGGTAGTTAGCGGACGATATTTTAGCAGTTCCAGCGTTTGAGTGGTTTGTTCCATTTAAACCTACTTTAGGGTTGTTCCATTAGTTGTGTACGGTTGTTTCCATTACTGTAGTTTCACTACTGTACATCCACTAGGAATATCAATTTCAGAACGTTTGCGTGCTTTGACATACGCATTACGATTTACGTAAAAAAAAAGTCATGTACACGTATTCCAGTGCAGAATACACTGACATGCACCTAATGTATGGTCTTGCGGACGGAAATGCTGTGGAAGCAAGAAGAATCTACCAAGAACGCTTTCCGAATAGACGTTTGCCAAATAACCGAAAATTTGTATCTGTCGTCAGACATTTGAGGGAGCGTGGTTCCTTTGGCCATCAAACAGGACAAGGGCGGCCTGTAGTACATTCTCCGGATGAGGAGAATGTGATAATTGACATCATACATGATGAACCACAGACAAGCACCCGTCGTATTTCTTCCATGGTACACATTCCGCACTCATCTGTTTGGCGCATTCTTCACCGTCAGCTTTTGCATCCATACCAACAACGGACTATCCACACCGACAACGATTTTGCCAATGGATACAACGTCGTCATGTTGCAGACCCTAGTTGTCTCAGCCAGATACTTTTCACGGACGTAGCAACCTTCACCCGGACAGGAATCGTAAATTCTCACAACCAGCACCATTGGGCAGATGCTAACCCGCATGTTACCAGAGCTCGAGCGCATCAAGAGCGTTTCTCCGTGAACATTTGGTGTGGAATTGTCGGAAATAACTTAATTGCCCTTATGTGTTGCCGCCACGATTGACTGGGCGAACGTATCTTTTGTTTCTGCAGAATGCATTGCCAGAATTACTGGAAGATGTTCCTCTTTTGATAAGATCTAACATGTGGTTCATGCATGATGGCGCTCCAGCACATTTCAGCCATGTTGTGCGAGCACACCTTAATGCTGCATACACGAATCGGTGGATAGATCGAGGTGGACCGGTAGCCTGGCCTGCAAGATCACCCGACCTTAATCCCTTGGACTTTTTTCTGTGGGGTCATGTGAAAACGATCGTCTACAGCACAGAAGTTCCTAACATTATGGATCTGCGACAGCGAATTGAAAATGCATGCCAAACCGTTCGTAATGCTGGCGACGAACTCTTCCATGACATCAGACGGTCGCTCATGCAACGAGCCGAAGCGTGCGTGCGAGCTGGTGGCGGGCACTTTGAACAATTCCTGTAATTTGGAGCCACGGATTTAGTTGGGTGTATCGCGTAAATAAATCGTTTCCAGACAAAGTGCTATAGAACGTTTTCGTCTTCTTTTGATCTGAAGAATATGTCACTAAATTTATTGTTCATAATTTTGAAACACCCTGTATATTGAATTTCTTCTCATCGGAAAAATGTACACAGCTCCATTTATCCTTCTAGTCCATGTGGTTTTGGCCCATTCCATCGCTTGTTTATGTTTCACAGTCAGCTTTGCTTTGGCTTGAAGTTTGATGTGTGCAGTATTTTTGTTGCATTTCAATACATGTGAGACAGTAACATGTGACACTTCAGAACCTATTTCACTCGCAATTGACCCTGTTGACATTCCTTTTCTGCTTGCTAGATCAAAAACTTTCCTCTTGCCCCTTTCTGTCAGTTTTGGCTTTCGTCCACTCCTGTACTAATATTGCTCACCTTTTTTGAAGATATTCTGAATGACACCAACAGATCGTTCCACTTTTGCTGCAATATATCTGTATGAATTCCCTAGTCCTTTCAGAAAGTAAACTTTTCTCACTTCTGCTGGATTTATGTGTGTACCACGTGGCATTGTGGAATTTTCGTTTGCAAACAAAACAAATCTCTGTGGTTGCCTTTTAGGCGTACCTTGAACTGATTTGCATATGTTGTAGCCTACTGCATTTGGCTGTATCACTTCTGGAAGGGATGTATTTATAATTTCTTAACAGCAAAATTCTGCATTATTCCTATTCTTCCCATTTATTCGAAAACTGTTTACCACAAATGTGTGATATTTTGTTTATTTACTGTGTAGACATTCAAAATGTAATTTCTGTTCATAAAACTATTTTGTTCGAAATAAATGTTTCAAAATCCCGATTGCAGTCGTATATTTATAATTTCTTGACACACATTATAGCAGAGAGCAACTGATGATGATATAAAGTGCGTTGCGTAAGTCCCTCCTGAGTTTTGGACTATTTCCTTGGCTTTGCCTGTGAGCTTTGCCCGCGAGCAATTTATGTTGCACGTGGGCGACGTGCACGATTTGGACAGCCCTGGTATAGGGCTTACGTGTGTAGAAAATATCAAGCCTCTAGGTCAATCCTTTCAAAAGTTATGGCGTGTGACATACACATTACATACATACATCTGTACTGTCGTTAATAGGGTTTAGATGATGCTAAAACCCTAAAAAAACGATATGTTCCTATATGCAATCATTGCAAGAAAAAAGGACATATCTATAAAGATTGTCGTAAACGTCTAGCCAGGGTCAAGAAAAATACTACATTACCTGAAGCAACTATTGCAGTACTTGGGACGTCAGTGCTATTAACAAAGGAAGGAGAAGTTCAGCACAGGACTTGGATACTGGATTCCGGTGCCACACAGCACTTCATAAACAAAGAGTCACGATTGATTAACTCCATTTCGGTTCAAGCTACTGTGAAGACTGCTTCTAATTATGAACTGAAAGTGTCACAGAAGGGTGAATTAACCTTTAAACTATGCAACAACGTGATTCATCTCAAGGACGTGTACGCTGTGCCCAACCTTAAGGCGAACATTTTGTCAGTGAGTAAATTGGTCAATAATGGATTTCGTACAGAATTTATTGGTAATGTTGCCAAATTATGGGACTTCTCAGGCAAGTTTCGTTTCAAAATGAATTACGATGGTGATTATGACCTGTGGCATCGACGCCTTGCACATCTTAATCAAGGAGATATTGAGACCCTAAAAAAAATGAATGTGGGGATCGAGGGATCACTTAAGCCAGTAGGAAAATGTGGCATTAGTTTATCCACGAAGTCCATGGCTGTTCCATTTGGAAAGCGAAATGACAATTATACTAATCAGATACTGGAGCTACATCACATAGATGTGACGGGTCCGTTTAACCTATCTGCTGGAGGAAATATGTGGTTGCTGAACATTTTCGACGACTGTAGTCGGAAGATATTATTTATCCGCTAGAGAGAAAGGCTGATGTGCCGCTAAAATTATAACAGTTTTTTTACAGTAGAGGAAAGGAGAAGCGGAAAGATTAAAAGAATAAGAACTGACAATGGAAAGGAGTTTGTCAACTCTGCAATGACTAGTGTTTTATTGAAGTTAGGAATTAAGTATGATAAGACATGCGTATACACACCTCAGTAGAACGGTGTAGTTGAACGTGCAAATAGAACCATTAAAGACGCTATCCGAATCCTTCTGAAGCAATCAGGATTAGATAGCTCTTTTTGGGCTGAAATGGCATATACAGCCGTTTATATAAGAAATCGGTGTCCAGGTAGAACTCTAAATGGAAAGACACCAGAACAAGTTTGGACTGGTAGAGAGCATAGTCCTCGACATCTTCGCATCTTTGGCTGCAAAGGTTGGGCAAAGATTAAAGTTTTTCAGTCGGGAAAGTATTGGGTGCACAGATCCGTGGAAGTCGTACTACTGGGCAACGAAAGGAAATCTTATAAACTAATGAATTTGATGATAAAATCTTGTTATTTTCAAGAGATGTCAGATTTGATGAAACTGCGTTCCTCTTCAAGCGAGTGTCTCCAGAGATGGAAGAGGAGGATAATGAAGTGATTCTGCCATGTTATGAGGAAGGCTATGATGGTAATCATGGTCAGCCTCAGCCTGGAGTAGAACGCATTGGTGACATGCATGTGCAAAAAGACACACAAAATGGAATCAGCGTAGAACATGAACAGTCATCACATGTACGAACCGGAGCTTGCACCTAATACACAAAATCAAGCGGCATCTAGCACTTGTCTGAGAGACTGAAGAACAAATCTTATTGTTTCCGTAAAGATGATTCCGATGATGACCAATTACTGCTATTGCAAGGCAATTCTGTTAGTCAATAACTGTGGAGGAGGCATTAAATAGCCCCGAATCAGAAAAATGGGAAAATGCAATGAAAGAGGAGGTGAGTAGTCTGTACGAACACAATACATGGACACTTGTGCAACCTAAAGTTCTCGTTAATGTGATCGGGTCAAAGTGGGTATTATGTAAGAAGTTTAATGAAAATGGTGAAGTTAGCCGTTATAAGACACGCCTGGTTGCACAAGGCTTCAGGCAAAAGCCGAATAAAGATTCCATGAAGTTTTTAGCCCAGTATTGGAGATACAAAGTTTAAGAGCATTATTTGCCATTGCTGAAGATAGTTATGTGTGGCAACCTCTAGGTTTCGAGGATAAACAGTACCCAAATGCATTACGCAAATTAAACCGATCATTGCATGGATTGAAACAATCTGGGAGGCAATGGAACATAACAATCAACAAGATTCTAAAGTCCATTGGGTTCAGACCTACTTGGGCAGATCCATGCGTATCTGTTAAAGAATGTCTAAAAATACAAAAATAGCAATCAACCTTTATGTTGACGATTTGTTACTATTTGGGACAAGTATACATGATATTAATCAAGTTAAGAAGAAATACAAAAAACGTTTAATGTAAGATACATGGGTGAAGTTTCAACAATTATTAAGTACCGAAAGGTGCTTTATGCTATCAGTGTGGGGAAACGTGTCTGTCTGTCTGTCCGTCTGTCTGTAACTCTAACTCCTCCGAGGCTATGAAAGATTTTGAAAAATCTGTTTTCGTCAGTCAATGAATATGGTTCATGGCACGAACCAATCACAAATATTATCTAAATCGGTTCATTGGCACGCGCACAAATGGTACCTCAATTTTCCCGCCAGGCAATTTTCAATGGGAAGACATATTAAGTAATATAAGAAACAAATCGTAATGACGAGATAGAAGCGGTTATTCATTATTATTTTCATCAGTCGATGAATATGGTACATGGCACGAACCAATCACAAATATTATCTAAATCGGTTCAATAGCACGTGCACAAATGGTACCTTCACGATCCCACCTAGCAATTTTTAATAGAGAGATATATTAAGTAATACTAGTATTAAAGCCCGTCATACGACGGTCCCACAACAGGTGAATCTGTAAACTTGATTTTAATTATAAAATTTCGCCTGTGATAGAACTGTGATAATTGACAGGACTGCCAATAATAAATTAAAATGTTTACTTACTTAGTTTTCATAACTGCTGTTTCGTTAAGGTTGCTGGGCAGCGCTCGAGATTTATTGCCATCAGGTGCATGTCCTCAATGGTAATACCCAAGCGATTCGAACCCAGATGATCAATGTAATCTAGCCACATAGTTCTAGGCCAACCCCTTGGTCTTTTATGAGAAATACTTTTCTTCCGCGGCCTCCACGGTCACCTGACATAATCCCATGATTTTTTTTTCTTATAGGCTTATGACCAAGTTCATGTTTTTGCCTCCCCCCCAACCCTACCCCTATGCTACATGACTTAACCCAACCAGCGACTTGGAAAATAGCAACTGCCTAGGAAGACGGTTTTACAGCACCCGTACCTGTGGCCAAACCAATGCAACTGAGGCCTCTCAATGCGGAGAAAAGAAGTAGTAGTTTAGCACCTAAAGACTGACTTATTGTGATGCTGAACACTATCTAGTAGGGAACACCTGTCCCACCTCTCAGAATCTCATTTCGGCACTATTTTGGTCATTACCTAAGACTCATGACCATTGAAGGGAATGAGAACAAAGATTTGAAAACAGACAGCTTGGGTTTCTTTCCTAGCTCAATTTTTTTACAACGGATCACCACAGTTCGCGTCAGACATAGCTTGCTGCACCGATCCGAGCATCCAATAAATAATGTTATTGCTTTTGATTTTATTCGAAATCCCAGCGTACGATGGTTACTGCAATACTGGAAACTGCAAGTTCGATTTTATTTTTAAAAATTTTCATCTATGACAGGATTGTGTAATTGGCAGGACTGCAATAATTGACAGTATCGCTAATAGTAAAAAAAAAAAGTCACTGTCAACATGAGAGCGATACTACACAGCATCACAACGGTCAGTTTGACAGTTATAACCTAACACAAAAACACATTTACAATTGTTAGATGTAAATTTTGCTCTTCAGTGAAAATGGTTCGGCGGGCTTATTTTTTTTAACCGCCTTCATTGCTCAATTTCCTCGGCAGACTGTTTTTGGGGGACATGACCACTATATTTTAAAACTAAAAAAAATTAATTATATACTTGTAATGAATATAAAAAATGAGAAAAAAATGTATTTGTTTTTCATTTTATTTTTATTTGATTTTTTATTTTTCTAATTTATAAATTTTTCCTTTTTATTAATTTATTGAATTGAAAAATTATTACTATATAACGAATATCATAAAATGTAAAAACTAATATTACCTACTTGTGACTTGAATTGTTAATCAATTTCAAACTTTTATTTGAACGTTATTATTAAAATTAAAAAATAAGAATCGTATACACGTAATGAATTTCGTAATTTAGAATAGCTAAATTACTTAGGATTTAATTAGATTTATTTATTTATTTTTAGTCCTATTTTAAATGTCAATGGATGTGTGGTGTCCCATGACCTTTGGTAAGGTAGTGTATATTAATGCCCTAAAAGAAATAAACAAAAACTGGCTTAAAATAGTTAAATCTATCACCTTTGTCTGTGTAGAGAATGCAAGCGTCATTTCGAGAATGCATTCATCATTTCGGTAACGCACGTCATAGTCCGAGAACGTTTCCGAAATGACCGTTCCCGAAATGATTATTTGACATTTGATTTTGTTTATACCGCATCGACCCCACCCTAGAAGCCGGATTTCAGGGTTATTAGCTAGTAAGCTGTATTATTTAGCAGAATTACGCTAAAAGCATATATTTTTCCCGAAATGATAAGGAATTAAAGTACGCTACACAAATTTTAAACTGAAAGGTGCTTAATCAGCAAAATGAATTATAGATTGCGCAAAATATACAAATACTGTCTCCGTTGTCGAAAAAACTTTACGTGCATCCTCACCAGCACCATCTAGCGTGGTTATTTCGAAACATTTTGCCAGACCCCTTATTGCGTTCACAAAATGACGTGTTGTCGGACAACTTTTGAAAAGCCAATAAATGAAAATCTTAAGTAATAAAAATACAGTTTCCCATTCTTTGTTTAAATAAATGATATATAAAGCTATATACCAAGGCATAATTTTCTATGCTTTGTTTAATGTCATTTTTTATTTGCTTGAATTACAAGAAACTGTTTATGGACGCGTTCCCGAAATGAGTTTTGGAGTATATTTTAAATAAAAAAATTATGAAATTTGAAAATATTACCATTGAATTCACAGGATGCAGACAATTACAGATGATACTTATGTTTTATACCCCACGTTGTAATATTAACATGTAATTTTAATATAAAAATCTTTTTCCGAAGTGAAATCTTCACCTCTCTGATTTTGAATCATATATGATCAAAATCAAGTTTGACAGTCAGCGGTATGAAATATAGGTAATGTATACCTTGATGAAACATGTTCTAGAAGTGTAAGCTCTTTAAGAGTAACCGAGAGAAAACTTCAGAAAAATCTGAGGATATGTAAAGATAAAAAAATAAAAAAAATTGCTAAAAATATTTTACAACCCCTCAATGTTGAAACATCAATTGTCTATGAACGGAAACCAAAAATAAGTCCACAAGTAATTGGAAAGGCTGTGAGAAAAGTAATTTAAAGCATGCCTAAAAGCCCTCAAAAGCAAGTTGCCGTTGTAACAAAGTTGGCAGAAATTATTGGGTGTGAATTAATGGTAAAAAAAAACCACTTAAAAGAGTGCAGCAGCATTACCTCAAGAAACAGTAAATAAAGTGATAAAATTCTACAATGATGAGAACATTTCCAGAGTGTCACCAGGTGGGAAGGATTATCATATTGTTTATATTGATGGCAAGAAAGGTCCTAAACTACAAAGAACACCTCTAGGAGAACCACAAGACCCAGAAGAATAGGAGAACCACACACTCAATTCATGTTGCAACACCCAAAAGAAAAAATTAGTGTTTCAAAGTTTGCCCACCTACGATCTGCAAACCCCGGCATATGTATGCGCTTGCCAGTATCATGCAAACACGCACTTGCTTTGTGAAGGTTTGTCAAAGTTCTTTGGCAATGATAATTATCCTGCAAAATCCTCAAAACTAGTTGAAAAGGTTGTGTGCAGATGAGAAAATAAATAACTGTATGTTTTGGAATTGTTCAGTCTGCTCTGACACTGAGGAAAACGTTATCTGATAAACTAGTATCTGAACTTGTAGCAGATAATGAAGGCTTAATATACGTGGAAATGAAATGGTGGCAATGGGGAATGGATGCCAACACAGGAGTCATTACTAAGATAGAAATAAGAGATACCATAAGTACTGCATTTCATGACTTGAAGGCTCAACTTCCAAACCTTCTAATTC
>JAHWFO010082787.1:545665-578742 GCA_023313115.1 Rhysida immarginata | reverse complement strand
TATAATATAATATAATATAATATAATATAATATAATATAATATAATATAATTTAATTTTACGGCATTTATATAAAGTAGGCTTCCCTAATTCTAAGACAATAGTTTCAAGTAAGCTACTCGTTATACGTGATGCTCTGCTCCCGCGTAAATGCTGTGTAAATGTAACAATTTAAATTGTAATGAAACTACGAACTTAAAACTTGATCTAAGAGACGTGTTAAGAGCCATCAAATACGTGGAATGATCAACAGACTACCAAATGTGCACTGATTATTTTGTAGAGGCTACAAGAAAAACAATTCAAATTATTTTCATTTTATTTTTATCTCATTAGCCAATCTACATTTGTATCGATCATTATTGAGCACTATCATAAAGGAGTACCGATTTCAGTATTCATTCTATACAATGAAGCCCCCTGTGAAAAAAGCCTGCTCTCTTATTTATGACCATTGACATTATGGCCTAAGAACTCATCGCTTTCCTCTATATCGCATTAAAGACGTTTACTATTTTTATCTCCAGACCTTGCTCCTAATGTTATCGCCATAACCAATACAAAAATCGGGACTCATCTGTAAATCACATTTTCCAATTGTCTATACTCCATCTTTATGTGCTTTTGCCCATTTAAGACGCTCTCGCTTTTGTTTCTCTGTAAGGTAGAGTTTGTCTTGGTTTTACAAGACACAGAACATTTTTCTCGGAGTCGACGCTTGGTTTTACGAGACACAGAACATTTTTCTCGGAATCACTGTTTTGTCTGAGACACTGGTGCCAGTAGCTTTCCATTCACAATTGATATTTTTTTGGCAATATTAATCAATTTTCTATCTTGTCTCAATAATGTTGCACGTGGACGTCCACTTTGAGATTTGTTTTTTTCATCCCCAGTTGCACGAAATTTAAAATCACTTTAGACACAGTTCCTTGAGAACAGTTCTACTTTTGAGCAATTTCATTTTGCTTTTTACTATCCTTATAATGTTAAAGCGCCTTGGTTTTCCGCATTTCTTTGCAGAAAAAATATTTAACAGCAAGCAAACAACTTGAAACGCACTTATACGTAATTATCAGAGAAGTGAGTGCTTTTATATTTCTTCATTGCTAACTACCCAACTCTGGAGTATTTTATATGTACACACTGTTTATACTTTCCAAAGCACACAACTAATAAGTGCAGTACTGTTTTTAAATTGATTTTGTATTTGTCCATTTGGGTTATAATCGCAAAACCTCTGACAAGATGAAGTGACCTTACTTTACCGTGACAGCAATTAATTACATTGGTAATTGATAAAAAACCTTTTTGCATTACATTCTTCTAAAATTTTGTCTTCAAATTCAATATATTCCATGCTTTTGTCCATGTTTGGCTTAAAGCAATATTAAAATACTTTTTCCTAATAGTAATTATTAAATAGAGATTAAAAGATAATGTGATGCATCTGTTATTTATTCAATAATTTATTCAGAATTACTTAAGTTGCTATACTAAACCATCGTTTATAAAATTAACAGCTGAAACATAATAACGACAATTGCAAAAACTATGTTCCAAACTTTTATCTGGGGATTGTAGTTTAGTAGAGAACGGTCCTTGAAATTTATGGAATATACAAATCACTGACCAGAGCAGGCCTTCCGCTCCACACATTTTCGTGCACATTCTCACGTCTTCATTGAACTATTTGACCTGTTTCCTCATCATTATATCACTCATGGCGTTTTGACCCGTAGACTTCACGTATCTGGCGATGAATGTCAACCCATTCAGCCTAATCAACTCATTACTTTTTTGTCTATCTGCCGAAAGTTCTATATCATCTTAATCTTTTCATTTTTAACGTAGTCTTTTGATAGAGTTCTGTGAATTTGGCATAAATTTCACAAAATTTTGTCGTCTTCGATCAGCCGCTGGTTTTTATCTTTCGAATCAGTATTTCTTGCTTGACATCTTAATTGCGGTTATTTACATAATTTTAACGAATTAAAAACTGAATAGACCAATATTGAAGCTTATTTCCTTATTCCTTCCCTCCGTTTTGGATAGTTATGGATTTGGAAGACAGAACTTGATTACGTTCGTGTGTGCATGTGTGGAGAAGAAGTGGAAAGTTTTGGAGACTCACCTGAGGAGGCAACAGAATGCTTCCCTTCTTCCAGTTTGTTTTTGCTCGTTGAGAGGTTGTAATGTACGAGTACGGTTCGGATTTTGCATATAACGCATATGTTTTCCCGACCTAGCAATTTATTTAAATTTTGTTTTTTTTATAAACTTTTCGTCCCCCTCTGGACCTCCTAGCCTAAGTTTTATTGTGCATATAAATGCATATTTCTAGTTTTAGTGCATAATTTTGAATATTTCGATTGTTGATATATATATTTTTGCAAAATTTGGGTATTGTTGAATAATAAGGCATATTTAAAGTTATAGAAAAATCGCGAGAAGTACTTTTATATCCGTTTAATCGAAGGATTTTGACGTCATCAATAGCGACACATTCGCCATCCATCAAGTAGATGATCTTCCACCGAACCGTGCACGAATAGGTAAATTTTTTCTCTGAACAACTGAACAAGGTGAACGAGATATTTTACAATTGCGAAACGAAAATGAAAAAATTAATTTTACAACCGATTAAATTTGTTATTTAAAAGCAATTTAATTTAAATGCTTTCATTGAGGTAAAATTTGACTGGTCGCCATTATGCGTCATTCCCCTGCTGATACATCACCTAGAAACGCCTATTTGAAGATTAGGCCTATTGATCAGGTGCGGTAGGAAACACGAGAAAGACTTCAAATCCCGTCCTTGAGAAAGAGAGATATACGGTACCTAGTTATACAATAGTTGCCTAGGTAGCACGAGAGCTTTTGCATTACTGTGGCCTGGACCAAAAGGCGCCTCTGCGTCCTGGGTAAGGTAGGGAGGGAAAAACTGGCTGCCGTACTCAAGAGGTGCCCAGCATTGGATGCTTTAGAAGAAATTTCAAAGGCACTGGAAGGAGGAAACTTCTAATTTGGATTCACTCACTCCCAAAGTGTTGGCGTGGCCGTCCTCAAATATTTACCAATCACCTCAGTATTTACCAATTTAGAGAGATCTTTCTAAATATTAAAGAATTCACTAGCTGTTAATAGACTAAATTTTTCTGTAGAAAATTTTGGAAAATTTTTAATTGTTCAGGTCAATAAATTTTAAATAGTGAAAAATAGTAAAGAAAATTCCACGGCCTGGACTCGAACCAGGGACCTTCGGGTTACCGTCCCGATGCTCTAACCACTAAGCCACCGTGGACATGGAAGCTGTCGCTATCAAAGGTGTCCTATGTGCATAGGTTAAAGCACGGCTCCTTGTTCGCAAGCCAGGACTATCTTTACTATTAAACCACGGTGGCTTAGTGGTTAGAGCATCGGGACGGCAACCCGAAGGTCCCTGGTTTGAGTCCAGGCCGTGGAATTTTCTTTACTATTTTTCACTTTTTATTCATCAATATCGGAGGTAATGGCGTGAAAAAATCCTCCAAGGACCATTTTCCAATTATTATTACAATAAATTTTAATTTTTGCTTTGGTAAATTTTTTTTCGTTTTTATCGTCCATTTTGATAAGTATGACAATGAAAGCAACGAGTGAAAGTAAATTTTTGATACCTATTTCTGTGCATATCTTGGCCTTTTTAGTGCATATAAATGCGCATATTTTTGCACTTTTTAGTGCATATAAATCTGAACCCTACATACGAGGATGTTTATTTTTTGAACATGACTTGGCAAAACAGAAATTAGAAAATTTTTGATAAATTCTAAACTGGACTAAAATAAGTCCAATCTGTCACGTATTAATGTGCGTTTACGTGTGCAGAGTAAAGAGGAGGTAGTTTGAATAACAATTTAATAATCCAAGAATAATTAAGATTGAGTGAACAAAACTTGATTAATTAAACCAGCAAGTGTTACACAATAATAATGTCTGAGTTGCCTTCTGTTTGAGGTGGGTTTAGTATTATTGGAAGAGCTGTCGAGTCATCATCTTCTGTGTTCCATAAAGAAGTCTTGTCAGAAGCCTGGCAGAAGCTATTTGAGAAACACACAAACAGAACAAGAATATTAATGCGGAATCATTCACATCGAAAATTTGTTGTCTTATGTCCAAAGCAGCGCTTACTAATCGCTAATTTCCTTGGAGGCAAGGTAAGGTTGGCCCACGCGCCACGTGACGGTAGATACCCCCACTTACCTGTGTTTGTGCAATTGTCGAATCGCGACGATTGTCCTTTCGTCGTTTCATTCGTCTGAGATGACTTCTGAATTTCACCAAGCGCCGAATTCCAGTAAGCCCTTTCTTGATGTTGGAAACGCTGACGTCGACGAAATCCTCTTCCAGATTTTGATTCCTTAGTAGTGACATTCACTGCTCCTAATGGCCGTGATATGGATGCAGCCGTAAGAATTTGCTTGTTAGAGGAAATAGGATTAGTGGAATTTTCTTATTTGGTAGTGTCCATTATTTAGCTTAAACCGGGTTTGTCGTCCTCGTATCCTTCTGTTTCCACTGGAATCCTTCATTGTAAAATTTGGCTGGGCAGGCCATCTTTCCTCTTTTTCCTTTTGACTCGAGGTTCTGGCTTTCTCTTCTGTTCGAAAACGACAATCGAAAGGATTTCACCATTGAAATCAAGGCAGGAGGAAATTCGTCTCTAATCATCTTGTAGATTAGCCCCTCGTGCCTCACCTGGTCGAAAGCGTTACTGACATCGAGAAAAACTACACCATAGTACCTGGAAAGGTTCAGGGGGTAATCAGGTCTTCAACGAGCCTTCATATCTGCATCTGACAAGAGTGGGCGGTACGAAAGTTGAACTGAACTTTCCGGACTAAACCATTGTTGAGACAGTGGTCCTTGAACCTGGTGAGGATCGTTTTCTTCAAAACTTTAGACATTGAAGGGAACAAACTGATAGGTCGGTAGCTTGCGGGAATTGCTGGATTTTGCCCCTGCTTAGGGATATTTAACACAACAGATTGCTTCCAAGGAGTCGGGAAGTAGGAAAACTTCCAGAAGTCGCTTATGATATTCGTGATGTCGTCAGTAATGTTCTTCGGGAGATTCTTTACAGCGTTATTATTCATCTTGTCTCTTCCTGGAGAGAACGGCGCAACTCGCTGCCGTCTTTTTTGTCGCTCACTGATTGCTTATTATTTTTCATAATCAATGAGCGACCGGTGCAACTATTAATCTCAGCGGGCGAAGACGATCGAGAAGAGAACACATGGCTCTTTTTTTTTGTTGTTGTTTTGCTCGATCGCTGGAGCTCCACGTGCCTCTTTCCGATCGTCTCATTTTACTTGACACAATCTCTGAATTTATGAAAATCTCTAATCATTGTGAAACTATTAAACAATCAAATTACGCAAGATATATTAAACATTTAATTAAATACACAATTTCTATAGTCCATCCAGTCTTACTTTGCCCGAGATGTGATGGCCTTTTCAATTGTTGGGCATTGTTACAATAAAAATTATAAAAATTAAACAATGCATAACAATTGACATGCCCATCATATCTCGGACAAATTAAGGGTGGATGGAGTATAAGTTAACAATATATACAGGGTGATTTACATCGAATGTAAAATACTTAAAGGGGGTATTATAGAGGTTAAGATAAACACAAAACGTCCTATGAACGTGGGTTCAAATATGAACGATAACTGAGATATGAACAGAAATCAAAATGCCGCCACCAAGATCAACAAGTTATAATAACTCAGATTCTGTAAAGCCTAGATTAATGAAATTTGGAGGAATAACAGAGTACATAAGACTGTGTATACCTTTAAAATTTGATCTAATTCTAACAAGAAGTTTCCAAGTTACTCATTCAACATCATAATACGTACGTGTTCACTTGTGAGTACTAACTAGCACTTGTCACAATTTTGACTGTGTAACTCGGAAACTTCTCGTTGGAATTCAATCAAATTTTAACGGTATACACAGTCTTATGTACCTTGTTATTCCCCAAAATTGCATTTATCTAGGCTTTACAGAGCCTGAGTTATTAACTTGTTGATCTTGGTGGCGGCATTTTTATTTCTGTTCATATCTCAGTTATCCTTCATATTTGAACCCATGTTCATTTGACGTTTTGTGTTTATCTTAACCTCTATAATACCCCCTTTAAGTATTTTACATTTGATGTAAATCACCCTGTATATATTGTTAACGATTCTCAACAGTACCAGTCATACTAATATGATTGGTGCCAAACTGCTCGTAAGGACCTTTATATGAAGGGGAAAACCCCTTGTGGCAAGAGATTTTTTTTTCTTTCACATACAAGCAATTCCATGCTACAGTTCCATATTATAAATTTCATTCGTAATGACCTTGATAATTGTTTAAAAGAAGCACGTGGATTCTTAATATCGTTTGGTACATAAAGCGCTGAACAATACTTCTTGTTTGACGTCTTAATTGCGGTTATTAAGATGTCAAGAAGTCTGTGTTCACAAACATACACTCGGAATCAACTGATGGAACATTACGTAATACGACTGTCAAAGGAGCTATTACAGGATTGATGACAGGCGTGGCAACAATAGCGAATGATTAAATTGAGGGGGTCAGCGCAACAGTGGTCTAACCCTCTCCCAGTCGAAAATTTAAATACTGATGCCATCTGTTGCTTTTGATGGGAACTATCATCTTATGAACTAAAAAGATACCAATTAACATTATAAAGATGGTT
The DNA here is from genome assembly GCA_023313115.1 of Rhysida immarginata. NCBI lineage: Eukaryota > Metazoa > Arthropoda > Chilopoda > Scolopendromorpha > Scolopendridae > Rhysida > Rhysida immarginata. The sequence goes on along the minus strand of JAHWFO010082787.1, from coordinate 571,981 downwards.
TTCAAACCACTATTGTTTTCTCTTAAACGAAATTCACTGTTTTTTGAGTGCAACGTTGGTCTAACCGAAAACAGCCAATTGGAAGTAAGCATCAGCTTCTGAGGGAACAGAAAAATCAGATGGTCGTGGAAGGCATAAAAACAAACCGAATAAAACTAGTAAACTTCAATCAAATTTAATAATAAAACACATCAATGGTTTTCCATTGCGTCAGTGTCATTATTCTACAGCTTCAGCTCCAAAAAGAAAATATTTGCCTGAAGGTCTACACTGAGTTAGCAAAACTCATGGGATAGTTACTTAATATCTGGTCGGGCCACTTCTGGCCCTGTGGAGTGCAGCAATACGGCGTGGTAGTGAGTCTGCAAGTCCCTGGTACACTTCTGGAGGCAGTTGACATCAGATAGTCTGCAGAGCCGAAGATAGCTGCTGCCCGTTCGTGGGCGGAGGATCCAGTGCCCGGAGCCTGACTTCAACAGCATCCCAGATATGCTCGATGGGATTCATGCCAGGGCTCCGGGCTGGCCAGCTCAGTCGTTGGACCTCTCCTGCATGCTCCTCGAACCATTCGCGGACGACATTGGAGTGATGTGGTGGAGCATTGTCATCTTGAAAGACTGCTACGTCGTCAGGGTGTTGAAATGTCAAAAACGGGTGCAGATGGTCTCTGATGAGTTGATGATACCGTGGACCATTCAACGTTTAGTCCAGGATAACCAGAGGGCCCATTCCAAACCAGGAAAATGCACCCCAGACCATCACTGACGCCCCACCATCCTGCACCACCACCTGTTGGCATGCGGGATCCATCGTTTCGTGAGGTCTGCGCCACACACGGTGCCTCCCATCAGCGTGGTACAGTTGATATCGTGACTCATCTGACCATATGACGTTACGCCACTGTTGCAGAGTCCAGCCAAGATGGTTGGCGGCAAATGCACACCGGAGTGTCCAACGACGCTGGGTAAGCATTGGCATCCGTGTAGGGCGACGGCTGCCAAACCCGAGGGCATGCAGATTCCGACGGATTGTCCACCGATAGCCGTTTCTAGTGCGGCCAGTATTGAACTGGTCTGTGATTTGCTGCACTGTTGCGCTCCTGTCTCTCTGAATCATTCGTCCCAGGTGTCGCCGGTCACGATCATTCAGGACAGCTGGACGCCCGGTATGGTGCCTGTTGTGGACTGTGATGCCTTCATCCAGCCATTCCCGATACACCCTGGAGACAGTTGAGCGGGGAAAGCCAAATTCCTGCACCACTGCCGAAATGGAACATCCCATGCGTCGGGCACCTACTATCATACCCCGTTCAAAAGACGTCAACTCGCGACGACGTGCCATTTCTGATTAATCACTTATCCAAGCTCTTCCCACAACGTCTAATGGTCCATTCCCAGAATCCGTTACCCCTGTGAATTCGTGAGCCATGCCCATCAATCAATGTGCTTGCTATCCCATGAGTTTTGCTAACTCAGTGTAAATATATCCATGATGTATAAACTTTATGTTAGTTGGATAAATAATGAACATGATTCAAATGGTGTTGTTAGTGAGTATATTTACAGGAACATGTTTAATAACAAATTCAATCTTTCTTTTTTTGAAGCCATCCACTGATACATGTAAGGTTTGTGTTTCACTGCACATTAAAATTTCAGCTGCAGAGGATGATAATGAAAAAGTAATATTGAGACAACAGCTAGCGTTGCATCAACTAAAAGCAAAGAAGGCATATGATAATCTAAACACTGATATAGCTTATTCTAAAAAACACACTTCTGTAAAAGTAATAGCGATTGATTTACAACAAAGCTCTGCCAACTCCTCACCTACACACCAGTGAAGTTTTTTTATAAGAGACAGCTTTGGACATACAATTTTTGTGTTCATGATTGCACTTCAGATGATGTGCATATGTACGTAAGGCCTGAAACTATATCATGTTTAGTTAAATATGCTTCTAACAATCTTCAAAACATTGAAAAATTAATTGTGTATTCTGATAACTGTTTTGCTCAAAATAAGAATATATCATTAGTTTGTTTTTGGCTACAAATAATTCACAAAAAAATATGTTAAAAATATAGAACACAAGTACTTAGTTTCAGGTCATAGCTACCTACCTTGTGATTGGATTTTGGAATAATAGTAAAGAAAAAAAAGGATGTAAAAATACATTTATACACCAACAGAGTGGATAGAACTTATAAAAAATACTTTGACAGGTAAAAAAGATTCAATGTAACTGAAATGCAACAGACTGATTTGGTATCTGTTAAACCTTTGACTACCAAAATAACCAATCGAAAATTTGCTGAAGGTAAAATTCCTGTTGCTTTCAGTCGCATTACAATCTTAAAAGTCTCTATTCAACAACCGTGGAGATACTGTGTAAAATATTCTTATTCTGATGATATAGAGCCAGGTCATTTTGTAAATCTTGTTAAAGGAAAAAAAGAAAAGAGATAAACATACATTTGATCTACAAATTATTACTCTTAATCCAAAATATTCTAAACTAAGGCCAATAAATCTAAAGATAGTTAAAGATGTCATCGACCTTTTAAAGTATGTACCACCCATTCACCATTATATTACAATAATATGCTGTTTGAAAATAGCTCTGAGGAAAATAATACAGATAATATCTGAGGATGATAATGGAATTTTTGTAATACCTGATTATGTGTAATTATATGTAATAATTAAAATTCACACTAAAGCTTGTACAAAATTTTCTGATTTCAGAAAGCCTCATTACATAAAAAATAACAATATTTATTCAAAGAGTTTTTTTCCTTTTCTCAAGTTCAAACAAGTATCAGTGCAACAGTGGTCTCTTGTAGGTCAGTAAGAAAAATTATAATATATCTAAAACTTCTGGACCAAATACTATATACCATTGCATATAACTTTATCACACATCATACAACAGATCACTGTCATTAAAATTTCATTTTCTAAATTCTAAGAAAAACCAAAATTGAAAAACTTTAAGTTGCTTTATCTCCGTTTTGTAAAAAGTGGCTTAAACCACTGTTGCGCTGAACCCCTCAATTGTTCAATAACTCTGGAAAATTTTAGCCTTGGTTTTACAAAAGAAAATTATTTTATTCAATTTGTTTATACAAGAATGTAAATTTTACAGTTGAATACAGATGTCAATTACTATATAAGAAGCAATTCTCATTATGCTTATCTGAGAGTCGGATTTTTCACGCAGAAATGTTATCTTACAAGTGTGTTTTAAGAGAAAAGACGTAAAGCAGACGACTAACCGAAAATTGGCAGGTTTGGGAAAGGGAAAAATTATAGTTTTTTCCGACGGGAAATTTAATTATCCTGAAATTATTATTAAAATATGTGCAACAGGGAATTCTATTTCAAGAAATCGTATCATCAAAATATTTAAACGTACATTACCTTGCTAAAAGCATTGGGACACCTCTCAGAAATGAAAGTTGGGGTGATGACGTTAGTGACAGCGTGATACGAACCATAATTTGCATAAGTAAAGCTTTAAAATAAAGATCAGTTATCAAAAAATGAATCGTAGAGAAGAATTTAGCGGCTTTACACGTAGCAGTGTCACTGGATGCCATTTCAATGAATCAAGTCAGTTCGTGAGATTTCGGACCCGTTAAACTTACCCAAGTCTACTATGACATTGCAAAGCGTAAGTGTGTAGGGAAACAACTGTGAAATAGCGCAGTGGTAGACTTTATGAACTCATCGACAGAGGTCGGCGAGTGCTGCAGAAGACTGTCCTGGATTATCGCCTTACTTCTGCTATCGGAATCGGTAGGGAATTGGACAAGCAACAGAACCATCGTTAGATTCAGGACGGTGCGACGGGAGTTGAAACAGTAGACACGGGAGAAATGCTGCCCCTGAGCCTCAGATCATGATGACCAATATTCATCGCACCTGGGCTGTGGAGCACTAGAAGCGTGTTGTGTGGAGCTAGATAATTTGGAAATCTGACGGTAGCACTTGCGTATAGAGAATGCCTACATCTGAATGTACAGTAATGTGCCAGTTGTCAAGCTTGGCAGTGGTGGCGTGTTGGTGTGAGCTGTTTCTCTTGGAACGGCCAGGATTCTTTGTTTGACATGAAGAAACTATGGATATCAATACTTTCCTGGACATTCTAGACAATTCTGAGCTGTAAGAACAGCTTATAATGGGCCCATTTATTTATGAACATGACAATGCTCTCATACACGGAATCAAGATTACTAACTGGTTGCTTTAATGAAATTGGCTAAGAACTTGAATGGCCTTTACAGAGTCCCGGCTTCTAACCATTAAAAGTAACATTTGTGGCATGAGCTATGAGGTCCAGTTCGTGCCCGTCTGCTTCGCCCGACATGAGTGTCTGAGGTGGCAGCTGCTCTTAATGAGGAGTGACATTGCACAAAATTGCGGCTATAACCCACCAAAAATTTGTGGAAAGTCTATTTAGATGATTAGAGGCAGTGTTAGCTGCAATAGGTAGCCCGACGCCCTAATAGACTTGTAAAATTTCATTTAAATATTTAATTTATCAAACATCCCGCTACTTTTGGCAAGTTAGTGTATATTGTAATCGACTTTTATATATTATACACAGAATGCATTTGCAGTTTTGCAACATTTTTCTTCCTTTATAGCTAATGAAACTGCGTTTCAGAAACATGCTGCTACGCATGTGTCGAATTTTTCACAAGACGCAAAAATGAAAGGGTCACTTTTGACATTCATTGTACTACAATGTCAAAGGATATTCATGTGCCTTCAGTCATTTTAGTAATACGATATAAACGCCAAATAAAACTACATTGAGCGAAAAAAATCAGTTAATCGTCCTGGATTGTTTAATATTTTTCTCTCCTTTTGTATGCTTCATGATTTAAACTTAAAGTGAAGGTCTTTCTTTACAAATAATATAAAAGACAAAAACTTATTTCGGCAGATCCATTTCCTCGCACAATTTGCTGTCAACCGCCAAATAACCAACCAACCAACAGGGTTCTCTCAAGCGATGTTTCCTACGGTCATTCACACATATTTCCTCTTCTCCCTACAAACCCACACACATGTACAGATAAGCCTTCGATTTTTTAAAAAACAAACGTCTAACACCATCACGCTTCATTTCTCTCTCTCTCTCTCGTTAAATTGGTCTCTTGTTCGCACTCGGCGAGGGAAGAAGCGTCACCCCGCACAAACACAATCGTGTTTATATCATTATCATTAAAAAAGAGAACAATAGCTAAGAAGTTGTAATATGGAAAACAAAAATAATAATGATAATAATATTATAAAAAAAACAAAAAACAAATGACACAAAACGACCGCAAAATTCAGTGTCAATGGCATTCGCACGAAAGGGAAAGAAGTACTAGAGTACCCAATAAATAGCGTCGAAATATTTTTTTTTAATTTTATTTTATTTAGGAAGAACTAAAAATAGTTGGATTCTTTTTAGGATTTTAAATTATTTATTTGCATATTAACCACCCACATATAAGCTTAACAAAACAACAATCGTATTTATCATATGCCAACAACTCCTACTGAACAAGTCCTTATCTCTCTCTCCATTGAGATTTCCATTAGCTCCGTTGATCTGTTTGTTTGCGCCACCCTCAACGCCCCCTCATGACGGACACAACAACACGACAATTGTCTTTTGGACAGCTGCCAGGCATGCAAGGACTGCGTGCATGTGTGTCAGTGTCCGCGAAAAAGTCGTCTTACGAAACCCCGTCGCGTAGGACGGTCATTGCGGCTCTTTCGCTCGCCTACATAATAGTTCGCACCTCTTCTCACCTGAGAGAGGTCGACAAGTCACCAAAATCAGAGGTGATGAGCGTCCTTCTCGCCTCCTTCCTTCCTTCCTTCCTTCCTTCCTTCCTTCTCATTGGCTGTTTCTCTCTTAAAAAGAAAAAATCGTTCCGAAGACGAGACTTCCACACGTGGGAGGTGTTAAACTACAGGAGGAAGGACCCCATTTCGCTTCTTATTTATTTATTTGTAAATTTCTCTCCACTTCCGAGATCAAAGGAGAGCGACAGTCTTGGCTTTTTTTTTTCCTTCCCTTCCCTTAATTCAAATTCGAGTTCGTATAAAACGCGAGCCCAAGCATTTCCGGCCCTCGCTTGTAGACCTGTTATTTATTTATTTATTTATTTAGTTTCATTTTTTTCTTTAAAAGACGGGGGTAGGCTTATGTTTAGCTTCAATGTCACGTCGCTCCGACTATTCTAATTCAATTCACTCGGCTGAGATTGTGTCAACAGACGCGCGAATCGCGGTCTTCCCGCCCTTCTGTTCCTGTGGTATCATTCGAAATGGCTACAGACAAAAAAGCTATGTAATAATGAAACTAAAGGTGAGCCTCGCTTAAAATGACACTTAATTTCAATAAAGTTTAAATCACTTTTTTAATTCAGTAGTTAAGCTTGACAAAAGAAAACTTGAAATTCGCCAATTCTGATGAATCAATAAGATTTTGTACCGTGATTTCCTCATTTTGCACAGATAGTCTTTGAAAAAAAAATCCATGCACACTTAAAAGATGAACAAATCGTAATGAAACGTCACATACAAATACCTTTCAATCGGATATGCAAATGATCATAAGTTCGCAGATATGTATGGAATTATGGTTTGGGGTATCATTTCCCTTGGTAGTCCTCCGTGGCACTATCATAGCATAACGGTACGTTGAGAACGTTCTACGACTTGTTGTGCTGCCATTTCTTCCGCGGTACCTGAGGCTTATTTATCAACACGATAACGTCCGCCCTCACGAGGCAAGCGTCTCCATGAATTGTCTCCATTCTTAAGATAAATACCTTGGCCAGCCAGATTGCGAGATCCCTCTTCTATTGAATGCATTTGGGATATGATGGAAATTAGCCCCCTAGTGGAGGTGATGGTTGCAAGATATCCCTGAGAACACCATTCGGCAACTTTTTGAATCCATGTCATGTCGAATAACAAGTTGTATCCATGCCGGAGATACACCAAAACCATTCTGACTTGCTCACTTTTTTGTGAAACGCTTTCTGTCCAATAACTCATCCAATTTTTCTCAAATCTGAGCATTTCTTTTTCTATGTACATTCCACGTATCAATCTTTTATGTGAATTCCATATTTCCTTCTTAGTGCATTGATATTTTTTGTCGAAGACTATTCGTTTCTGAGATAATCTAAGTGAAAGTTAAGAACTTGTTTAACTAGAAATCCTCATTGCACTTTCTCACTTAAGCAGCTGTGGTAATACTTCTATCACACTAGTAGAAATATACAATACGTACAATAGAAGTAATAGAAGTTTATGGTAATGTTGTTCAACAAATAAGGATCAAATGATTAAAGAAGTTTCATTTTATTCGGAAACGATGCTCCACGACAATAACCAAATTAAAAACATTTCTACTCAAATTAATTCTGTCGTTTTTGTACATGATGTTTATAATTAAACAGATGTTTAGAACTCTGTGCCCAAAAACTGTTGGTCAAAATTCAATAAATATGGTATGCATATATTTCTGACCATGCAATATAAGAAGCATCACCATCATCATTACGACGAATACACTCTTGCAGTCTTGATGTTATTGAAACAAAATCTGCAGTGAATGTCGTCTAGAGAGTTTCTCTCCAGTATTAATTCTTGATGGGTTCTATGCTTAAACACACCTTCCCATGTTCATAATCTGTTGTAAGGTAGACGAATCAGGAATATCTTATGATCCTTAAGGCTTCATTGTACAAACATCCCAAACATCCATCATCTATGGAGATAGCACCTCATTAAAAGAAATAAGCCTCCTTAAGATCTCTATGTCTGTTTGGGTCATGCTGGAAACCAAGGTTATCATGTTATCATATTAGTAGAGATGTTCATAATACTCTTCTTCGTATATAAGATGCTGGAAAAAATTATAGAGCCGGGATGAAAATGCAAATAAACATAGCAAATTCATGCTGATTTTATTGCTTTTTATAGACGTGAATTAGATGATACATAACGTTGTTTCCAGGAGTATTTAACAAGGAATAAGGAATCAAATGCAAATAAACAGCCATTATGCCAACCTATCCTCTTGCAAGGTGGAAAAAAGCTTAGAATCGTTCACTTTCTTGCATATTTTATTAGTTTAAAGGATTATTTAAGGTGATGAAAGTATACAGCAACGTCATATGAGAGCATATACCACACTGTTTGTAATATAACATCAATATACAAGATGCCAAAAGGGCAACATCTTTCAGAGTATGAAAGACTGCAAATTGTTACTCTTAAGGGATGCGGAAAGACTGGATCTGAAATTGCGAAAGAAATTGGACGTTCCAAGTCAGTTGTTAACAAATTTCTCCAAAATCCAGATAAACATGGAATGGCACCCAGATCTGGCAGGCCAAGTGCACTTTCCGCTCGCCAGACATCAAGAATAAGAAGCCTTGTTCGTCATCAGCACCTCTTTTTTTCGCAGATTGTTGCCGAACTAGACTTCCCGTGCACTAGCAGAACCGTACGAAATGTCTTGCATTCTTCTCCAAATCTGCATTACTCAAAAATGGAAGGAAGACCGCCTCTGACAGCAGTTCGTCGTGTACATCTTGTATTAAACCTGATTATTAGGAACTGGCTGTTTTATTGTTTAATACCCGAAACGTTCAACTTAATGACCGTCGACCCTACAATTTACCGACAACTTCGGACGTTGCTGTGGTTTTACCTGGCAAGTGGAGTCAGTGCATATCGTGATATATTTTACGCCAGCACACAGAAAATACAGTTCGTCGGATTTTAGAAAATCGCCCATTGTATGATCCTCTGGACTATGTGCTTATGTTTCCGTACGGAACGCAAGGGTGGCATATTTCTGTGCAGTCGAAGAACAATGCTCATACCAAATGTGTTACATAAGCCAGTTTTATGCATACGATCTTCAAATTCGTCACGTAAATGTTTAAGACGGACATAGATAATGAAAACCGTACCTTCCCGTCTTCGCCGAGCTTGTCAAGTTAAAACGAAGACGGCAAACAAAGTTATTTCTGTTTAAAAACCTCCTCGGCCAATCCATCGATGGGAAACATATCATCCAGTCGTTGACGTGCAATGGCTGCAAAATGTTGCTTGAGCACTGAAATTTTATTTTGTTATAGTGGGTTTATTTTTACGCTTATTTTTAATTCTTTTTTTTTGTTAAAATCAGCGTTTTTAAGCTCTACAAGTGTACAACGGTTACAAAGTTACAAATTGCTAGGTGCAAAATTCGAGGTTATAGGTCAGATTTGACACCACCTTTGTTTAGCCCCTATTTAATTTCCTAAGAATTGCCTGCAGCAGATTTATTGTATCTCACTCATTTTGAAATTGTTTGGGGGTAACAGACTTTTGGCTACACTAGTAAAAAAAATTTATAAACAAGGTGTTCCATACGAAACCGACAAATTTGGCTAGCGTGCTGGGATGGTTAAAAAACGCCATATGGACCTTATGTTGGTATAGCTTCGTTCCTGAAATAACATGGATTAACAAGGTTATCGTGCGAATAACATAAATGCCCTGTTTGATCCAATGCGCTAGCAATAAGACGACACCTGTCTTAACGGATAAAAGACAGCAACGGATCCCCAACAACCTACACGCAAACATGTTACGATCTTGATAAATGCAACATTTTCCAATCGATATTTAAGAAAACGTGCATCTCCAATATCTTGGCCTCATCGATCCCCGCTAGATTCGTATTCTTGAGTCTGTATGAAATCCAGCAAAAGAAGCCAAAAACACAGGCCAGTAAGTGCAAGCAATAACGGAAACCGCTATTAGATAATCAATGGCTGAGATCACTGGAGTCATAGCATGTGAACGAGAAAGAGGTGAACACTTTGAACAATCAATAGCTGTGACAGTGAGTGAGTGTAGCAATGGTCCATGCGATTATAGTTTTTAATAAGATACAAGATTATTATATGGAAATTTGATAGCTTTTATTGGAGACAGCTTCTTATACAAAAAACATCCATATCTTGAAAATGAAGCTATATCGACCCATGGTCGCTATCATTTTTTTTCTCCTTTACAATAATCATCCGAACAAATTTAGCGAAGTTTGCCGGTTTCGTCACGGATCATCCTGTATACAGAAGTCGATGAAAGACAGTTGCACTCATTATTACTTATCCATCTAAGACAAACTGATCGTTTCGCAAAGAAAAAGATAAATCCACGCCTCTTGAACAGAGAAGCGAAGAAAATTAAATGCAATGCACTTATGTATAAAGACAATAGGCTTGGATTTCTATTGAAACCTTCTGAACGGGTCACCTTCCTATCAAAAATATAGCAAGTCGCTCTTTCTCGTTCACATTTCCAAAAGGTGAATGGAATAAAAACTTACAAAAGTTCTTTACCTAACAATAATAACAAAAAGGATATCCCATATACATTTCACACCTGACAGGCAAACGACAATTCCTCGTTCAAGATTTCAGTGCCACTTCTGACGTAACCCGCTATTCTTAGACGTCACACGCTCTCGTTCAATGAAGACGACGTTCATTCATCCAAACAACAATAAACAATGTCATCCTCGAGAGGAATAATTCGATCGGAAAAAATCGATTTTTCTATGATATAATAAGGATATTTTGCTTAAACAATTGCTTGCGCGTTAGTCCTCAATTGCATTTCATCGTCTCCCGTGTCGTCTTCGTCGGGGTCAATTTACTTTTAACTTTTACCTATTCATTCATTCAATAATAGTCTGGCTGAGTGGAAAAATGGTTTACATTAAGAGAAACCCCGTCATTTATTCTCGTCTCCCGCCAAGCCGGCGGTTTCATTTTTTTTCCCTCCTCTTCTCTTTCTTTTCATCTTCCTTCTTTGGCACGAAAACAATCCAGACATTACCCGGAGTGAAAAACGTAAAAGTTGCCTCCAAACTCGTGTAAAGAGTGACAGCCAACACGAATCAACCTGTTTAAGTTGGCAAAAAAAATCCCCATTCCGGGAGCGAACTCGATAATTGGGGCCCATTGAAGACTTCAGAAAACCATGTTAACAACTCCCCCCTCCTCTTAATTCGTTTTTTAAAATTTATTTTATCCTCAGCTAAATATCTTCTCCGAATGCCAATTCCTTTTGACGTTTCGCTGTTCGCTCGCCGTGGCGCTGGTCATTTCGTGCTGGGCTCGCTCTCCAATCAGGAAATAAACGAAAATTGCATTCAAAAGTGCGCATTTTGACATTCAAAGAAAATCGTCGAAACTGTTAAAAGAGTCGATCGGCCGTCCACTTCAACATACACAGACAAACACACTCGCCCCGACCATTTCCGCGAATCTAATTGTCGGCCGAGGTTTCTCGTTTTGGGGCGAGAGCAGTCGAAACACGCAAAGACCCACCTTCTGAGAGAAGAAGAAGAAGAAAAAGAAAGAGAAGAATAATCTCGCGTTGATTAAGACTTATGCCATTCCTTTCAATCCCCTCTCTCCAACTCTTTAAATCTTACATCCCGTCACCACCATTTTCATTCATCAAGCGCAAACGGCCACGCCACGAACAACGGTCGTATCAAATGGAAAAAGCGACAAAGGGAAAACATTCAAAAGAATAAGCCAAAATTAGAAAGAATAAAAATTAAAAAATACAGCCATTAAAGAGCCACACAAAACGGGTGGGGTTCCGATTAGGATGGGGCGCACAAATCCGATCGCCTCTCTCTCTCTCTCTCTCTCTCTCTCTCTCTCTCTCTCTGTTCCATCAGATCGAAATTACAAGTGGAAAGAGTGTTTCGTGGAACCACCCGCGGCCACTTCTGACCTCCTCCCTCCCGAAAAGATTGACTTCCATGAAAGGAGACGGAAAACATTTTGCAAGGAGACGAAGGTGCACACTTTCGGAAGAAGCCAATGTGAACAATAGATGAACGAAAGGGTTACGACGCTAATTATTGGGAATTAAATCCAGAGGGAAAGAAAAAGTTAAAAAAAAATTGAAATAAAAAATACGAAAAGGAACACACACACAGAAACACACACACGTACACCCATTTACAGAAATAGATAGATACCTTATACATTCATATATAAAAGAAGCAGAAAAAAAGAAGCGACGAGAAAGCGCCAAAAATGCTTCGAGAGAAAAGTGAGACGATTGTTGCCTCTCGTTTTGGGAGCCTCTGGAGGCCAAAAGTGAGTTACCTGGCTAAGGGTCACGTGAGGAGATCCAAGAATTGGCCGATCTTCCCTACAGGTCAGGTTACGTAGAAGTCGCCAAATGAGTCACGGCATAAAAGGAATAGGAAAGAAAAAAGAAAAGCCTGAATGGGTGAAACCAAAGGGTGGAATACAGATGAGTTCGAACCACAGACTCAGTGCCTCGATTCGTAGGAAAAACACAAGAGCTAATGATAGATAACGGGATCCATTTAGAGGAGATATTATTCATAAATGCATGCATTAAGCGACTTCCTATGGGCAACGTTACTTTATGACACTAACCGCACATACCTTTTAACTGTACATCTGAAAACCTCACGGCTATACCACTTAACCACTTCATAGAGGCAATATTCACCATCACACGTCTATAATATCTTATTCCCCAACACACCTATAGTAATGTCATAACGTATGACAAGTGAAAAACTGTAGAAACTTGAGAAACCCTAGGGCGTAGCTTCTTTCACTTGAATGGCGATTCGACAATTCTGGCAGGTCTGAAAGATGAAAATAAATAAATAAATAAATAAATAAATAAATAAATTTATACTTTTTTAAAGAAATAAAAGGAATTTAATTTTTTTAATATTTATTAATAATTCAATATATGAAGAGAAAAAAGCCTCTTTACCAGACTAGAACATCTGGCGTTCCATATATCGAATCATCAATAATTATAATTTAAGCATACCCATAGATATTTATATATTATCTCTTAATGAAATACTTTTAGAATAAAATGATTTACTTATTAACTGATGTAAACTTGATGATATACTAATTTGATGCTAATGAAGAATGCAATGAAGATGAAAATAATGATGATGATTTAACGTTTATGGGGGGAAGATAAGTGAAAAACAAATAAATACAAACAAATTTAAAGCAATTAAAATGTTAAATGAAAAAGTGGAAAACAAATAATATCGTTTACTAAGTTCTATGTAATGCAATCAAATTTACATAGGGCAGACGAAAATTGGCAGAATACAATACAAGATCAGAATACAAGAATTATTAAAAAATGAAAACACGGGTCCATAATCAGATCTGTTTGAAAAATATTTGACATTAAATTTCCGGATTCCATAACTAGATCTGTCATGAGAAACGTAAAAATTTCCCTAAATAAAAAGAAAAAGACGAACAATAATGAAAAGGAAAGTAAAAATTTCGCTATTTTCACATATATTGCGCCTGAAGTGAACAGAATCACCAATGTTTTTTGTGATTATAGAATGGCTATTGACTTCAAAACGAATAATAACTATCAACAACTACTAAAAACAAAGAAAAACAGCAAAATCACCAAAGACGACTTTGAGGCAGTGGAATGTATAAATTGACATTGTAAATTGTAAAACCTTTTAAATTGGATCCACGATACGCTCATTTAAGAAGCGGTTTAAAAAACATAGAAGATCGTGGTTTAATATGGATGAGAAGTCTGCCTTTACAGAATATCTCATTAGAAGTAACCATCAAATGTGCCAATGGCAGAAATTAAGACTATCCTGAAAGTGACAAACAGAAAGTGTTATTTTACGAAGCCTTAGAGAGTAAGTCACACTATACACTAAGCTGCCGCTATACACCTCACAAAATATCCAAATTGAGTGACTGCCTGATCTGCATATGGTTTGGTTTGGTTTTTTTGGTATTAACGTCCTTTTCAACTGCCATGGTCATTCCAGGACGGCATTATAGGGGCCGCAAATTTTGCCTCGCAAAGGTTCTTTAACGTGCAGCCGGCAAACGACTACACGGGACCAACGCTTTACTTCCCTTCCGAAGGAAGTGCGTGATATCAGGATTTCCCCCCTGAAAAAATCCTTGTCGTCCTCCGCCGGGGTCGAACCCGCGTCCTCGGCTGATCTGCATACGATCACAAATCACAGCATAAATATCCTAAAGCAACTTTTCTACTGTTAGTTAAGCGTCAAACTATTGCAAAAATGGAGAAAATCAGTGATCTGGCTTACTTTCAACGTTGCATGGTGGTAGGCGCAAGACGGGCTGGAATGAGCATTTCAGAAACGGCTACTCTCCTGAACTTTTCACGTACCACAGTTTCAAGGGTTTATCGAGAGTGGGTCAAACAACAAAAGACAGGTAGCCATCGTACTCCTGTGGACGGAAAATCCTTGTTGATGAAAGAGGCCAGAGGAGATTGCCAAGAATTGTGCGCGTAAACAGAAGGACAACAATCGTACAAATTACTGCTCATTACAACTCAGGTAGCCAGAAAACAATATCAGAACGAAAAACTAGTCGCATCTTGGCTCGAATGGGTTACCAATGATGTCAGAGAATAGCAAAAAAGTGCAGCAGCACAAAGATTGGAATATTGAGGATTGGGAAAAGGTTGCCTGGTCAGACGAATCTAGGTTCCTGCGTCATCATGTCGATTGAAGGCTTAGAATAGGCCTATGGCGAAAACAATATGAGGCCACGGACCTCTCATATTTTCCAAGCTGGTGAAGATGAAGTAATGGTGTGGGGAATGTGTTCTTGGCATGAATTTGATCCTCTAATATCTATAGACGATCGTTTGAAAGTCAAAGCATGCATAGACATTGTTGCATATCAAGTTCACCGCTCCGCAAGCAGATGGGAGCCAGGATAAAGCACCAGCACACAGGATAAGAATCAATATAATGTAGCTTGGTTCCAGGAACATATCAGTGAGTTCTCCTTGATGCACTGGCCGGCTCAGTCCCCAGATCTCAACCCCATTGAACATCTTTGGGATAAGCTGTAAAGGACCGTTCGCTCCTTGCGTACACCTCCATCGAATCTCTGGGAATTGCGTGAAGTTTTCATATCTTCATGGGCCAACATTCCTATTGAATGTTTTTAGCATGTCGTTGAATCCATGCCGAATCATATACAGGCAGGTCTGAGGGCTAATGGAGGTTCAACACGCTACTAGACAGATATACCTAATAAACTGGCAGCTCAGTGTAAAAGAGATTCCCGGAAAAATCTAAATAACCAAATTTGTTTTGATAACGACTAAATATTATACATCTTCAATAATTTTCCAAATTAAATTATTTATTGCTGTTTTCTTTCGCTTTTTACTGTATTTATTTTTGTTATTCTTGTACAGGGTGATTCAAACTGATGTCCGGCATTTCAAAATTTTACTATGTATTTATTTTATAACATAAACTAACCAGGCCGGTTTAAAATGCAGGAAAACTCAAATACGGAGGGTTGATTCAGATAAAATGAGACGACTTTGCAGTTCTGTTACGATGGTGTATTACCATGGCGCCACCATCAATTGTGTTCGATGTGAGAACCACGTTGTTGGACTATCGCCCGGCACCGTAATTTCCACTGAAGTAGGCTGAGTTTGAGGGACTCCATGGGAAGTTCGTTCCACACCTGCTGACACACTTTCCACAGCCTATCAACGGTTCTTGGTCGGCGATTTCCGAGCCGTCGTTTCAGGAGACCAAAACCACAGAAATCCATCGGTGATGCGTCAGGAGATTTTACAGGCACATGAGAGAAGGAAATAACTCGTATGCCCGTCTCCTGTTCCATCTTCCTGTAGTAAGCCACAGATGACTTGGCAGTGTGGCTTGATGCCTTGTCCATGTGGATCCAAACTTTTGATTGCTCACCAGGGTACAGACGTGGGATATCCTGCCGATATATGTGGTCCATTACATTACTCTGGAAGTAAGCTGCACAAGAACTCGACGAATCTTACAGTTTCCAGGAACTCGACGAATGGTGAGCAGTCCACGTGAGGAATATCCGGCAACCACCATGAAGCCCTTTGAAAACTTTTCCTTGCATCTTCGGACAAAATCGGACCTAGCCTTGCCCCATCTTTCGCGATAGTAAATTGCCCTGGGTTTGTTGGTGTCATCGAGGTACACCCAAGCTTCATCCAAGGAGACAACCCACTTCCATCGGTCACCTGCAAGATGGTTTTCATACAGTTTTCTGGCGTTGGTGAATCGTTCCTGCACGTGCCTGGCCGACAGTCTGTGATCGCGCGCTTTATGACGTCGCTCCAGCCCAAGATTGTCATGAATTATTCTGGAGACTGTTGCCTGTGAAATACCTTTCCTTTGGGCTAGACTTCTTTGTGTGGGGGGATTTTCTTTCAGCACTTCAGACTGAGCTGGGCGTGTTGGCTGGGGCTTGTTTCTGGTCTGCTTCTCTGCTCGTCCACGTTCATTAGATGGTCGCAATTTGTTCTTTTTGATTATTCGACCCACAGTAGCTTTGGATACCACAATACCATTTCGTTTGCATAATTCCACAATGCACGAAAGACTGAAGTTAGCGTCGGAAAGGCCAAACATATACCCTTCCCAAAAAGCTGTGATTTTGGAAGTCATGTTTCAGCACGAAATGTCCCAAATAACAGCAACAAGTGTATACAAAGCTAATCCCCATGAATAGTGGACGAGTCATGCAAATCACATTCCGTCAAGGTCATACGCGGCATTTAAAATCGTCTCATTTTATCTGAATCAACCCTCCGTAATTATTGATTCTAGCATTACAAATGTGACTCCCTCAAATCACCCGGACAATGTCAAGACGATAGTCAATCTCATCCCAACTCCTTTCAGCATGTCTGCTGTTACTAGTCCCTTGCTTTTGCGTTTACAAAGACATCCAGTTTCCAGAAATTGATCATATAACTTACGGATGCTTTTGTCAGAAGGGCAATCTTTATGAAATTGCCTACGAAATGCCCGCTGGACTTAAATTATAGAGTTTGTTTTAGCATACTCCAAGACGCAATATGTCTTTTCATTCCCAGACGACATCTTTACTTTTATCGCGACACTAGCGCCATCACAGCCTCCAATTGTGGGAAGGTTAAAAATATTTGAGTTTTCCTGCATTTTAGACCCAGTCTGGTTAGTTTATGCTATAAAATAAATGCATAGTAAAATTTTGAAATGCCGGACATCATTTTGAATCACCCTGTATTATAAGTTTATTGTTTGCCATATTTTTAAATTATCTTATTACATGTATTATCATTACGAGGGGCGATTGATAAATAAGGTCTCCATGGCTGTAACTTTTTTATTTGTTAACCGATTTTCAAAATTCTTTTTGTATCTTATACTCACATTTGTCCTCTATGTAATGCACTATTCACTTTTCGACATAGTCCCCATCCCTTTCCACGCATTGCGCCAACGCGTGACCACTCGGGTGAACCCGTTGAAGAGGAATTTCGGGGTTGTTGTCGACAACAGGATTGAATGGCAGCTTTGAACCCTCTTCTGGAGTACGATAACGTCCGCCCGCACACGAGTCACCACACACCAGAGGCGTTGCAGCGCCTACAGTTCAAAGATGAAAAATTGCAGTTCAAAAATGAAAGACTTTGCACATTGCGACTTTCACCACTTCCCAAAGAAGAAAGAGCCCCTTAAGGGACATGAGTTGGTTCTGACGGCGAGGTAAACGCTGCCATTCAATCCTCGTGTCGACAACAACTCCGGAATTCCTCTCCGACGGGTTCACCCAACTAGTCACGCGTTGGCGCAATGCTTGGAAAGGAATGGGGACTATGTCGAAAAGTGAATAGTGCATTACATAGAGGACAAATGTGAGTATATGATACAAAAAGAATTTTGAAAATCGGTTAACAAATAAAAAAGTTACAGCCATGGAGACCTTATTTATCAATCGCCCCTCGTATTAAGTAGCGGAGAAATGGAGCTACTTATTGGTTTCAGAATGTCCGTCTGTCGTCCCCTTCATAATTTCTGCATTTTTTGAGGTAGAAGTTGAAATTCGGAATGTAGCTTACTGTGGGCCTGAGTACCTTCACTATTTAGTTTGGCTTTGATTGGCCCACTGGGGTCGGAATTACGGGGGTGGGGAGTTACAGGTGACTAAGTGATCTATGTGATATTTAGATATGTAAAGGAGTGAAATTCGATATGCATATTTCTCTAGGCAAAATCTACATTCCTATGAAGTTTGGGCCAATTTGTCACATTGTCCCAGTGGGGTCGGAGTTGTGGGAGTGGCAGTCATTAATATTTAGAACTATGACTACATATGGGTTGTGATATATCATTCGATCGAAAATGATAAGAAAGGAAAGAAGATAGGGTTCTTTTATATTTTCTAAATACTAAGTTCGAGAAAATCAGTTTTTTGATAAATAAAAAAAAAAAAAATTAGGGGGTTTAAAGTGCAGATGAAGGGGTAAAAATAGATGAATTTCCGGTATTTTCCTATGGGAGGCTTAATTTCTTGTTACATGTACATCTCATGCTTGAACTTTCTCGCCGAATATGTCTTATACGCCGACTTTTAAATTTATTTTCTTGCAATATTGTTTTTTGGAACTCAGTTGCAGGCCCGCCGCCAGAAATGTTTGGGCCCCTGACAACTGTGTACGTGTGGGCCCCTCTGGGCTCTGCCTCGTGCCTGAAGCGTGGCTGACGAGGCCCCCCCCCCTTCCGTTGCGGCCCCGGACTAGAGTCCCGTTTGTCCCCCCCTGGCGGCGGCCCTGTCAGTTGATATCTTACTTTATTACTGTTTACGTATTTGATACGCTGGTAATAATTTTCTCTTTAAGAAGATTCTCACCCTTCACAGAAGATTTGTAAAATTTCTAATTAATTTACGTAGTCTAAATCGCTTGACTCATCAGGGTGAAATTATTAATTTAGATGGAATTGGCGTTGCCCTAATTGACAACATTGAATAAAACCTCCTCCTGTACTTAAAGAAATTTTTCAACGGTGTAATCAATGCTCCGGACCTACTTTCACGCATCGAACTAAGATCTTCAAGATGTTTAAGATCTTCAAGATGTTTAAGATGTACTACCCTCCCTCTTGTGATTGTTGCTTATAGGGCTGAGAGTTCTAATATTGACTCTGCTTTTAAATTCGCTTCTATTTTTAATAATGATAACATACAATTAAATAAAGATTTTTTAGCTGCACTTATTAACCCTAATTTGGGCTTTTGCCTATTGGGGGACAGTTTCTGGGATAATAGGCCTTAATATTCTTCTATATTTTGACCTTATCTAGGCTGTTACAATATAATTATATTTTACTTAATGTTCATTATGATTAAATCTTTGTTACTCTGTACGTGCACTGTAACCTAATTGTTGGATTTGGCTTCCAATGTATTGTAAATAGCGGTTTTCACGGTTCATTCTTTGTATACGCTGCTTAGGCCTGAGATAATGGTTGTTCACCGAAACGCGTCGGCAAAATAAAAAGTTTCTATCATACTGCTTTTCCCAGACCCGTGTTTTCATTTTTCAATTCCAGTACATATAGACCATATGAATATTAAGAATTATTAGATTGAATAATGAAAAAAAAAAAAACAATTTAGCTGAACACCGCAGAAAAACTAACCATACTGGAAGAATATAAACAATCATGTCAAGTGAAACAAAATTAAACAAAAGGTTAATTAAGAAAATATTGAAATAAAATCAAATAACTTAAACTTAGCGAACCATTAACAGAAATCTCACGGACTGGTCAATAATAAATAACAAAAAAATTATCCTTCAAATAAAATAGAAAAGTCAATAATAACATCATCATATTCTCTTTTCGTCATTATTTAATGACATTAGGAAAAAAATGAGATTTTATTCCATCCCTCACTAAAAATTGAAATCCTGATGATGAGGTTTTTTGAGTGGAACAGTCATTATCATTATTACTCAATTATTAAGTGAACATCAATTAGTAACTAAATCAATTTATTTTTAAAAAAGTGTTAACAATTTTTTAGTAATTTTTTATTACTTTGACAAAGGATAGCCTCTATTCAAAACGTCAATTTTTTCAAGATCATACTATCATGTGTTCAATTTTATAATTTATTATTTTTATTCCAGGGTTCTTGTGTCTCGTCCTTCTTTTCTTCTATATCCGTCATATATAAATATTTGTTTTAAGTCTGCCTGCAAATAGGTAAACATTTACAGTTAAATTAGTTAAATTTTCATAATCAATTCAGCACACTTATGTCGTAAAACACTTACAAATCTCTTGAAGTACCAGTTGATTCGAAAGTACTGCGACATAATATCCCCCCCCCCCCCCCCCTGCGACCATCATACCGCAGTCTCTAATCCAGGTTCATCCAGGGACCAATTCGTCGATCTCTGGCCATACAAGCCCTGGATGAACGTATTGGATTAAATTAAATAAATAAATAAAAAAAATATCTCCTATAACTATAAAAATACAGTCGAACCTCGCTATCGTATCGGGAGGACGATCAGAACGGACTAGCTCTTCAAGGTATCACTCTACTCTCTTTTCAGGTATCATTTCATTACTCTCATTTCACGGTGCGTACTTTTCAGGGCGAAATTCACCTTCTGTTACGTCTTATGTTCTGGTCCCTGGCGTTGGAATTAATATTCCCGTAAACCAGTACATCAAGACGCTCATTATCCTTCTGGGTCCCTGGCGTTGGGATTAATTTCCTCGCAAACCTAACTAAGGGCTTTTTTCATATCATCTATTTTTATTCTAATCATTCACGAGTGGGTCACTGGCGTAGAATTAACTTTCTCGCAAACCTGAATTGTTTTCTTTTTTCCTTAAAGCCAGGTGCGTCCTTCTTAGGACGGCTTCTTTAGCACACACCTAGCTGCGAGGTTCCTCTCCCCCCCTGGTTCTATACAATTATATTTTAGGAATATGATGGCTTCGTCCAAATTAACCACGTTGAAGTCGGCTAAGGAACCTTTGCTCGTGGCGGACGGTAAAACTGTGTCTTGTGAAAAGGCCTACCGGGATGCCTGCTTAGATGCTAGGTTTGCTGTTTTTGACCTAGAGTTCAACGAAATGATAGCTCTCCGAGATGAAATAAACGCTAAGTATAGTGCACTGGAGGAAAAAGTCGAATCCCTACACAAAAGTTTTGAGGAAAAGTTCGAAGGTATCAACAAGGAAATTCAAGACTTTCGTAGAGATGTTATTGACAAGATGAGTGAACTTAAGGAAGCCTTTGGGAAATGCTCCGGGACTCCGAAGGCAAGTAACTCTACGGAAGATATACCGGTTGATAACAGCAAGGTAAGTAATGTTTTTAAAACTATTTCCTGTGCTAAAAGTGTGGAGTCTATGGATATAATTGAAAATAGTGACTGCTCGACAAACGGTGGCTATAATAGAAGTCACTCTGATGGAACCGATGAAGAAGTGGACAGCAGTCCCTGGATTGGTGTTGCTAATAAAAAATTCAGAAAAGGCACGAGGACCGATAACCAAAAGACCGGCTCCAGAGTAAACGAAGAAGTCGTCAGCGCGTCTAGAATGAGGAATCCGAAGAATGGACAGAGTCGCTCGGCTAATAAATACCATAGGATCACAAAGAGGTATGTACCGCCAATTATCGTGCAGACTCATGGCGTCCCGTTTAAGACGATTTTATCTGAGCTCGAGAAGCATGTTCCAGTGGAAAAGATCACCGTTCATAAGGGCAAAGCTGAAACCGTCAAAGTTAAATGTGAAGACTAAGAAACTCACAACAGGTTAGTCTCTGGAATTAAGTCTGACAATATTCTAAAAATTCAGCATCATCAACTGAAGTCCGAGAAGATTCTGAAGTTCGTCATTCGAAATGTCGATGTTACCTATGATCTGGATGACTTCCAAGAAGACCTAAAAAGAGCCAACTACTTCCCGGAAAAGGTAATTCGATTGAGGAAAGCCAAAGGATCCATTGATATGCCGATGGTTTTGGTTCTGCTCCCGAACACCGAACACAACCAGTCATTGAAGAATATCACCCGTATTGGGCCGCTGGCTGTGCTAGTGGAGGCCTTTCGAGGGAACAAGAAGCCACTACAATGCTACAACTGCCTGCACTTCGGACACGTAGCCATGGGCTGCACGGAAGATCCTCGTTGCAACAAATGCGCAGAGGGGCACCAGTCTAGAGATTGCCCCAAGATTAAAGGACAAGACCCCCCAAAGTGCGTCAGATGTGGTGGACAGCACACTTCAAGCTACACGAAATGTCCAAAATACCCCCAGGTTCAAAGGATGTCTAGTTCCAAAGTGACAGCAGACAAATCCTATGCTGCTGCTGTGTCTAAGCCGGAGGATAAAGGCCTCAACATCAACGACTTACCAGGTATGTATAAGCAATTAGGACGTATCTTTCATCTGTTTTCTAATCTAGGCAAAAGTTACCCACAGTTGAGTGGGCTCCTTACGACCAACTAATATTTAGTATGGCTGCACAACGTTATACTGTAATCAACAAAGGTGAACTTCGGTGCGTGATATGGAACGCTAGGGGCATTCCCCGAAAGCGTATCGAGTTTCACAATTTTCTGATAAACCAAGAAATCGACGTTGCTTTCCTCTGTGAAACGCACCTCAAACCAAGCCAAGACTTCAAGCTACCTGGCTATTGTGTGTACCGTAAGGATCGAATGGCTTCAAATGCTGCAAGATGTGCTTCTGGGGGCGCTGCGATCATCACTAAGAAGGGAATTCAACATCAAGAATTAGTCTCCAAGTCTTATGCAGGTATGGAATCGGCCTCCATCATTATCAATGACGTCTCCTGTGGTGAAGTGAAGTTCGTGATGCTCTACAATTCACCTAAACATTATCTTGACGTTAGCGAGCTTGATGAACTCTTCAGTGGTGACACTCCAGTCGTCCTGGCTGGTGACCTAAATGCCAAACACCCAAGCTGGAACTCCAGAACGCAGAACTACAACGGCATGATTCTCTATAGGTACATTCAAGGAAAAGATGACATCATCGCTGCTGGACCTGTGGAGGACACCTACTACTGCGACCACTCCCCTACTAGTGACGTTTTGGACATCTCGCTCTTGAAGGGTTTCTTCAAACCATACACTATCTTCACAATTGATGACCTTTTTCTGACCACAAGCCTGTGGCGTTGAACTTTGACAATGTTGACATAAATTTCCGAGAGGAACTCATACATCATCAAAACTGGAAGCTCTACAAAGATATTCTTAAGGACTATGGCTGGCATCCCGATGTGGCGTACTGTACGGAGGACATCGATCAACATGTTGAAGTCATCACCAGATGTATTAACAGTGCCATAGAAGCTAGTAACTATCCATCAGAAAATAAACCTCCTCATCGAATCCAACTATCTCCTGGAATCCAACGCCTAATTGCTGAAAGAAACAGGACCCGTAGACTATGGCAACGCTATCGTGAACCTTGGCTCAAAACCAAGTTCAACAGGCTAGTGCGAAGAGTCCAAGAGGATATAAAAAAACTTCGCGACGCTAGATGGAATGACAAATTCAAAAGCTTGTGAGCTCGCGACAATTCCATTTGGAGTATGGTCAGAGCTTTACAGAAAAAGAAGAATGATACGCTTCCTCCACTCCGTACCCCACAAAGTGACTATGTGCAAACTGATCAGGATAAGGCCCAAGTCATTGCAGATTCACTGGAAATGCAATTTGTTACTCCTACCAACAACAATCTCGAGAGGCAAATCATGTCTCAGCGTGTGGAAGACGGTCTTGTCAACTTTGATGAAATCCCGTAACATTTAACGAAGAACATCATCGAGGCCGGAGAGATCGCCACCATCATAAGTAAACTGAAAAAGAAGAAGGCTCCAGGAAGAGACAAGGTGAGCAAGAACGCCCTTATGAATCTCCCAAAGAACTTTATTGACTTTCTCACCAATATCATTAGCGACTGCTGGAAATTTTCTTACTTCCCTGCATCTTGGAAACAATCTATTGTTTTGAGTATCCCAAAGCAGGGACAAAATCCAGCAATTCCCTCGAGCTACCGACCTATTAGTTTGCTCCCCTCAATGTCTAAAGTTTTGGAGAAAACGATCCTCGTCAATTTCCAAGAACACTGTCTCGTCAATGATCTACTTCGGAAAGATCAGTTTGGCTTCCGTGCCGCCCACTCTTGTCAGATGCAGATATGGAGGCTCGTTGAAGACCTGAGCACCCCCCTGAACCTCTCAGGTACTGTGGGGTGGAATTTCTCGATGTCAGTAAAGCTTTTGACCAAGTGTGGCATGAGGGCCTTGTCTACAAAATGATCAGAGACGGGTTCCCTGCCGATTTGATTTTGTTGGTGAAATCCTTTCTTGACGGCAGATCCTATCAAGCCAAAGTTGGAGAAAATCTTTCCACGCCCCGTGTTGTAAAGGCCGGTGTCCCTCAGGGTTCTGTCCTCGGGCCTGTGCTATTTAATTATCAGGGTTTTGTACATGATTTTCCGAAACCCGATAATTGCAATCTGTATTTTTATGCGGATGATACTGCCATTATGACATGGGCACACCAGCCGGCTCACGTTATCACTCGGCTGCAGTGCGCCTTGAAGCAGTTCGAAGACTGGTTTAACTGCTGGAAGTTGAACCTTAACTTCGGAAAGTGCAAGGCTTTGTACCTCAATAGGAAGCTCAAGCGTCCCCCCAGATTCTCTTGTTTTATTCAATAAGAAACTGGACTGGGTAGACAACTACAAATATCTTGGCGTTATCATCGACTCAAGACTCTCGTGGAATCGTCACGTGACCTACGCTCTGAACAGGCTAAGAACAGTCTCATAGCTCTCCTGGGTCGCAAGACTCTCGTGGAATCGTCACGTGACCTACGCTCTGAACAAAGCGAAGAGGGCTAAGTACAGTTTCACAGCTCTCCTGGGTCGCAACAGCACCCGCAGCATCGACAATAAGCTACTTCTTTACAAGTCAGTTATTCGGACCATACTCCTCTAATGGCATGCCTGCGTGGGCGACTGTCTGTAGAAGCAGATGGAGTGAGCTACAGTCATTTCAGAATGTTACCCTGAGGACCATTGCCCAGCTGGACAGAAGGACTGTGAAAAACCAATCCATCCACTCGGATTTGGACATGGTCCACATCGGAAAGTTTATACAGGACCTCCTTTTGATTATGGTGCAGAAGATGAAGATTCATGACAATGACCTAGTGACCGGAATACTGAAGAACTCAATGGATACGAAGTGGCACATGAAGTATCGAAAACCGAGGCACATTCTTGACATCAACTTTGAAGACATCAGCAACGTTTCTTTCCCGGACTACTGGAAGATGTGATAATCTTCTTTCTCGTTGTTCTTTTTATTTCGTTTGTATTTTGTTTCTGACAATCGTCAATCTTATTTTCTTTTTTTGTATAATATGGAAGACCGCTTGGGTTGGTTAGGCTTCTTGACTATCTCAGTGTATTTCATTTGGAATTTATTCTGGTTCGATGAGCTTGTGAGAGCGCTGCTTTCATCCCATCTGAAGAAATGTACACTTCACTGTTCGATTGTCGATTGTCGAACCTCGCTGTAAGGATATCCTCGGGACCGGAAGAAAATTTTCTTATAAGCGGTGTATCCTTTTATCCGGAGTTATGAAGGATAGAAAAGTAAAACGGGACGGGGAAAATATCCTTATAAGCGGAGTATCCTTATATCGAGGGTCGACTGTATCATTTTGAAATTCATCTTGTAGAAACTTCATTTTATACAGGATAGATAGCGATATTAGTGAGGACACAATCACGTGATACAATTCAACAAGGAGTTTAGTGTAAACAAAAGGTGCCCATTGTGGCGACATTTCATAAACAGGTTGCAACCCGAAATGTGCCGAATAAATCAACACGGTTTATTTCAGAAATTCAGGGACACGAGTTATTTCAGCCACCTCGATCACCTGATCTAACGCCACTAAATTTCATTCTCTGGTCTTATTTTAAAGAAAGAAAACAATCTGAAGACCATCAACTCATTAAAGGATAATCTGCAGCATCACTGCGAATTGGAAGTGTTGCTGCAAATACCTGTCGTCGAGTAAAGTTATGCTTGTCAAATGTATAGCGCCGATTTTGTATTGATATATTTCTTTATTCAAGAGATATAATCTGAATTTTGAATAATATGCAAGGACTTTAGCACTACCTTGTATATACAGGGTGAGTTTTTATAAAAGTGGCCCGGTGGACAACGTGTAAAAATGAGCATGAAAAGAGATAACAATGATCAAAGATCAGTGCAAATAACCTAGAGTAGGTGCTGGAAGTGTCCTCCA
>JAHWFO010082787.1:505800-545655 GCA_023313115.1 Rhysida immarginata | reverse complement strand
GAGATCAGAGAGATTGCAACAACTATCGAGGCATCTCTTTGCTCAGCATTCCTGGGAAAGTGTGTACGCTAAGTGTCTGGAGAAGAGAAGTCGGGAAATAGTCGACTCCAAACTGTCGGGGGAGCAGTGTGGTTTCCGACATGGCCGAAGCACGACGGATCACATCTTTGCTCTAAGGCAAATCTTTGAGAAATCCTGGGAGTATGCAAAAGAGGTCTACTCTTGCTTTGTAGACTTCGAAAAAGCATATGACAGAGTTCCTCGGGAGAAGCTCTGGCAAGTGATGCAAGAGTATGGAGTGGATGGGCAATTACTGGTTGCTATCATGTCTCTATACGGAAGCTCTGAGATGTGTGTCCGGATAAATGGCATTAAGTCAAGACCGTTCACCGTGGGTGTTGGACTCCGCCAAGGGTGCGTACTGTCGTCCCTCTTGTTCATTATCTTTATGGACTGGATAGGCAGGGGCAGCCGAGGCGATGAGCGTGTTTGTGTGGGTGACTGGCTGGTGGAGAGGTTGCTCTTTGCTGACGACCTTGTCCTCCTTGGGTCTTCTCGCACGAACCTTCAGCATGCACTAGACCGGTTTGCAGCCAAATGTGAAGAAGCTGGGATGAAGATCAGTGTGTCTAAAACTGAGGTTCTGGTCCTTTCAAGACAGCCTGCTCAGTGCGCTCTCCATGTTAGGGGAGCCTCATTGAGACAGGTGGAGAAATTCAAGTATCTCGTGTTTGCATTCACGAGTGATGGACGGCAGGAGAAAGAATTGGATGCTCGGATCGGTGCAGAAAGCTGTGTCAGACGCGAACTGTGGCGATCCGTGGTAACGAAACGCGAGCTGGGTAACAAAGCCAAGCTCTCCGTCTTCAAATCTATCTTTGTCCCCATTCTCACCTATGGTCATGAGGCTTGGGTAATCACCGAAAGAGTGCGATCGCGGGTACAAGTGGCCGAAATGAGATTTCTGAGAGGTGTGGCAGGTGTTACCCTACTAGATAGAGTGCACAGCAGAACAATAAGGGAATCTTTAGGTGTTGAGCCGCTACTTCTCCGCATTGAGAGATCTCAGTTGCGCTGGTATGGCCACGTGATACGGATGCCGTAAACTGGTCTTCCTAGGCAGTTGTTATTTTCCAAGCCGGTGGGTAAGAGACCAAGGGGTCGGCCTAGAACCAGGTGGCTAGACTACATGGAGAATCTGGGTTCGAGTCGCTTGGGAGGAAATGCACCTGATTGCGGAAGATCGCGATCGCTGGAAATCCTCCATAGGGCTGCTGCAGCCGCGACCCTAAGGGATAAGCGGGTTTGAAAAGTAAGTAAGTAAGTATGCCTACATCTTTAATTTGTTCTTTCTTAATGATTATGGCATCCTCAGCTTTATACAGAGTGGTGCAGAAACAATTAATTAATTAATTAACGATTAATACGAGGGGCATTTCAAATGTGTCCTGGACTTTATTTTTTATAAAATCAAGAAACTCCAAAAAAAGAAAAACACACACACATACCAGTTATTTCTCAAAGAACTCTCCTTGCTTCTCTGCACAGTTTTTTCAGCGTTCTGGGAGCATCTGGATAGCGGTTCTATAGAAATCTTCAGCCTGATGTCGAAACCACGTCATGACAGCCTCTTTCACTTCCTCATTGGAACCGAGAAAGAACTCGGTTCAATGGTCCAAAAAGATGATAGTCACAAGGGGAGAGACCCGAGCTGTAAGGAGTATGTGGTAAGATGTCCCATTTGAGTCCGTCAGTGTGTCCATAGACAGTTTGTGTGTGTCTGCTCTGGCATTGTCTTGTAGAAAACAAACACCACTGGTAAGGAATCCTGGTCGTGCTTTCCTTAGTGCCGGCTTCAGGGACGTCCTCAAAATATCACAGTAGTAGGGCGCATTTACAGTTCGACGTTCTTCCAGAAAATCGACATGAATGATACCCTTAATGTCCCAGAATACAGTCGCCATCACTTTCGTTGCCGACGGTATCATATTGAATTTCTTGGGTCGTGGTGAATCAGTATGTCGCCACTCCATGCTCGCACGCTTGCTTTCAGGAGTATGGTGATGAATCCATGTCTCGTCGGTGGTCACAACACGGCTTAGGAAGCTTCCCTGTCATATCGCTGCAGCAGCATGGAACAGATTTCCACTCGGGCGGCTTGTTATCCTCAGAGAGTTGGTTAGGGACCCATCTGGCACAGATCCTGTTGAATTTCAGCTTATCGTGGAAGATGGTCTCCATACTGCCAGTGCTGATGTTCATATTAAAGCTAATTCTCAGACATGAATCCGCCTGTTGTCCCTTATGAGCTCGTTTGTTCGTGCGATGATGCCATCATTGACAGCAGTTGCTGGCCTTGCCTTATGAGGTTCATTGCCCGTGGATTCTCGCCCTCCTTCAAACTTTCGGCACCAAGCAAAGATGGATGATCGAGAGAAACATGACTCGGTGAACTGTCTTTGAAGTCTCTGATGAATTTCAAATGCTTTCACAACTTCCTTGTGGAGCAACTTGATTATTATTCTTTGTTCCACTTTGGTCGACACATCGCTAAACGCCATTTTGTTTTAACTAAACAATCGGTTGTCAAGGCAACCGGATGAGTGGTGCTGCATTTGCATGACAGGCGATAGTAGCTATCCCAACAATGAAAGTTTAGATTTTTACAACAATGAAATTTACAAAAATTTGAAAGTCCCTCGTAACTTGAAAATGAACGCTTTAATTGAAAGTTAAATAATAACTTAAGTTCTCAATCAAAAGGATACGAAGATTTGTAGACCTTATTATACAAGAGTTATTTAAGAATGCCAAATTGCTATGTAAAAAACAAATAAAGCTAGCGAGGTCATAGCCACGTTCAGAATTTTTGGATAGGTAAACAATTGTAACAAACATGGAAAAGCATTTCATATTCAAGTCACTTTTTGAAGATAACATCACTCAGGTGGCCTCCATTGGGAATAAGCCACTGAAAACCTTGTGCCACTCTGCGTACATTTTCCGGTGTTCGCACAGTTCGAGGGCGACTAGGAGACTTCTTGTTGACAACGGATGCACTAGATCTAAATTTTGTGAACCAATTCAATATTGTCTGGCAGTCGGAACCTTTCCATTCCCTCAATGTCAAAATGTCGTCGAAAAACTTGCTGCGTTACAGTACAGGAATCGTCGATTTTGAATAACGCTTCCACAGCAAAAGCTCGATGCTCTTCCACCAATCCTGAATGATGACTAAAGGCTTTAAACTGGTTTACTTAGCGATGTGTAGAGTGTCTTTATAACCATAGTTTATGTCTACAAAGATGTCGGCCTGGTGCCAAATTTAAGTTGTCTAATTGTTTCAGCCCCACCCTGTGCATAGTCATAAATTTATTAGTTAATACGGAATAACTAATTAAATTTGATTTAGATGAATTCAAGCTAAAACTAGTGCCTTTTAATAAAGTTAAATATTTTTAATGCAAGTATGTAATTCAACTTGATCCGTAATAAATGATATCGTAAAAAAAATTTAAGTTGTATACATATTGGAGTATTCATATATTTGAGTTTAGAACAATTATTTTAAGTCCGAGTTATATAAATGAAAAAAATGGGTAAAATCAAGATCTCCGTGTAATCTACAATTAATAAATAAAATCTTATAAACATTCCAATGAGAAGCTTTAGCAGTGAAGCAGAAATACATTTATACATTCATTAAAAAGAAATTAATCCTTTCACGCCTTTACTTACCTAAGTAGCACATAGATATGTTGCCCTCTCTGAATCCCACCCCCGTAATTCCAACCCCAATGTACCAGTCAAAACCAAACAAAATAGTGCAGATGGATATGCTTATAGTAAGCCACATTCCGAATATCAACCTTCTACCTCAAAAAATGTAGAAATTATGAAGGGGACGGACTGACATTATAAAACCAATAAGTAGCTCCATTCTTTCGCTGCTTATTAATATAGATTATGAGCACTTGAGCAATCGTGCGTCGACAAAGCGACGTCACGTGCGCGCGCCGATGTCAATAATGCTTAAAAGATGAATAGAAAGTAACAATTTATTCCTTCTTGACAAATCGATTGTTATATGACATGCCATTACCTTGGTATTCTCTACACTCACTGTATTAGCACGTGAATTCGACTTGAAGGGGGCCACGAAAAATTCTGAAAAGTTGATACGGCCGAGCTAAGACTTTGATGGTCATATTTCCTGAAAACAGAATTTGAAAAAGTTAATCCGTTTTCAAGTTATCGTGCAAACGGCGGACGGCCGGATAAACGTACAGACCAAGGGCGCATTCTTATAAGTAGCTTTTATGCTAAAGCTCCTAATAAAGTATGAAAGAAATACCTAACAAAGAAATAAAATACACATCATATTTATAATTTAATGATAAGAATTAATTGTAATTTTAAAAATAGGCCTACACCGATTCGAATGGACTATCTATAAATTACACAGGACAAAAAAAAAACCTTTGCAAAACTTTTTTAATGTTAGGAGCTGATTCTTATGCTTTTTCTTTGTGCGAATCCGTATCTGACCTCAGTTTTTTCTATCCACAGATTTCTTGTTTTTCAATGAAACATTTTAAATTATTCAGAGTTTGGGGCCTGATGAATTCCTTGTAGCCCAAAAAAATATGAATACTTTAACATTGCAGCCGCTTCTCTTCACACCCATTACTTTAACATTGCAATCTCTATGTGCATAAGTTGGAAACGTGACGTGATAGAAAAAATCTAAAAGCAGATTCAGATTCAGCTCACTAAAAACCACAAGAATAAGGCAATTCATTCAAATAGTTTTTTCATCATTGACCTGCGTTATCACTTCAAAGAGACGACCCACTTGACCACTCGGAAAACTCACTCGGAAAACTCACTCACAATGTTAGCAGCAGCATTACCGAAAATAAATAAAACCACGACAGCAAATATGCAAGATAAAGTCATATTTCTAATTACTATATCTTTAAGATTGCCATGACTGTCAAAATGGCATGTAAGAATTTGTATCTTATAATTAATCTAAAAGACTAAACCTACAACTTATTTCCATTCCAGTTGTCTCTTTATTCCCCTTTATATAAGAATACAAATGCACAAACAAATTTTTAAATTTCAAGCCTCATTAAATTTAAATGAACACGTAACACTTGGTAGTCAAAAGAAAAATCGTTCGGATGACGAGCGCAATCAACATCAGTGCCAATAAAATGAAAATAAAATTTTCAAGAGAAATTTGAATATTGATTTCGAAAGAGAGAGAGAGAGAGAGAGAGAGAGAGAGAGAGAGAGAGAGCAATTCGAATCCGTAACTCTTTCTTTCATGTAATAAAAGTAAACGACTATTAAAAGGTTATCTTCGTTTTAAATATTTATAGAAAAACTTTTATTTTTTTCCTTTCCATTTAGGTCAAGAGCCTTTCAAGCTTGCCTCGCAAAAATCTCAACATCCCCGAGGTAAGAGAGAAAGGCGATTAACCTTTGAACCCAACTTTTTCGTCACTACGGGTTACCCATTGAGTCGCACGAAATGTTCACCGGCACACCCAAAGTTAACACCAACACACATGCACACATACACACGGAGAAAAGAGATTTAAAATAGAATTTTAAAAAAATCATCAGTTCATTCTCTTTCGAAGTAAACACACAGGTCAAAGTCGACTCAGGAATGAGTGTTTGTTAAACGGTGGAAGAGACCCTCTCGGTTTGTTTTTTTTTGAATTTATATTTTATGTTTTAATTGTATTTCTAACTGCTTTCCCACTTTTAACGCTAACCCAAAGTCTATTTAGCGAGAAGCGAGCAGAAAAAAAAAGTTAAACGTTTGGGTAAGAGAAAGGATAACTTAAGTGCAAAAAAGTGTTTATGCGACGTGACAATAGACGTGAAGCACTACTTCTCCACATTATTATCGTAAAGTTGTTGCTCATGTAGACATCTTGTTGCAGCAGTTTTCGCGTTATCATCACGCATGACGCAGACGGATACCTCTTTCCTGGCTTGCTATCTCAGGACAGGAAAGACGTGAAAAATTACTAGGGGCATAGTGATACTTGATGTTTGCGGTATGCGGCGTGGCGTTGTCATGAAATAAAAGGATACTATCTTCAGCAGAACTGCCCACTTTTATTAGATACAGGCAAATGTAAGCCCATAACATTCTCATGATGCTCTTCTCACTTCGACTTGAGATCACGCTTCATAACGACTAGCCATTTCGAAATGTCACTGCGTATCTTTCGTTCGCCCAGGAATTCACATAAATGCCTGGACCACTAGCGCCAATCACACGGAACTTAAGTGTAATATAAAACATGAGATCGCACACTTACTTTATAGCATTAACCATTTTTTTTCTGATCATACCTCGTGCTTTTTTGGGGGGATCAAAAATAATGTGAACACCAATAAACTGCGCTTAACTTATATCTTTAGTCGTTTTTTTTCAGGTTGGCTGTAGGCAGTGTAGTAGACATTGTATTGGATTGGTGAATATGAACTGCAGGTCAAACGGGTGACCTACCAGTCAGCTTCCAAAGAGGACAGTGTAATAGAAGTATCGGTAATCCTATAAATAGCCTCAAAAGGTGCTATAATATAATAAATCTGTGTAGCAAACAATCTCGCTCGTGATGAGCAATTTGGCTTTCGCCCAGGTCACTCCTGCCAACTTCAGATCTGGAGGCTTGTTGCAAATCTAAACACTCCTCTTAACTGTGCTAAATATGGTGGTCTTGTCTTTTTGGATGTCCGTAAAGCTTTTGATCAGGTTTGGCACAACGGCCTCATATACAAGATGATTACTTGTGGTTTTTCGGACGAACTGATTACCTTGATTAGTTCCTTTCTGTCAAACAGGACATTTCGTGTCAAGGTTCCCTGTTCCATGTCTAATCGTTGTGACAGCAATGCTGGTGTTCCCCAGGGTTCTGTTCTGGGCCCTGCACTGTTCAACTTTTTCATTCATGACTTCCAAACTTTTACTAATTGCAAGATATATCTGTTCTCTGGCGATGCGGCCATCATGACTACTGACCGCAATCTCGCTCACGTCATATCACGGTTACAAAAAGTCTTACATCTGTGCGAGAAATGGTTTGCAAAGTGGACACTCGACCTAAACGTTGACAAGTGCAAGGCGATGTTCATTACGAAGAAACTTCGAAAACCCCCGAGTCCTCTCTTCCTTTCTGGTAAAGAGCTCGAGTGGGTAAAAAATTATAAATACCTCGGTGTGGTGGTAGATGCCAGGCTAAACTGGGGTGACCACGTCTCCTATGAGATAAATAAAGCTAAAAAGGCAAAGTTCAGTCTAGTTGCTCTTCTGGGGCGAAACAGTTCCCTTGGAATGGATAGCAAACTTTTGCTTTATAAGATGGTTTGAAAAGTAAGTAAGTAAGTAAGTAAGATGGTTATACGAGTCATTCTTCTTTATGGTATGCCTGCCTGGGCTACAATATGCAAATCCAGATGGAAGGATCTTCAAACTTTCCAAAACGTTACCTTGAGACTATCGCCCAACTTTACAGGAGAGTCGCAATAAACATTTCTATGATTTCCATGTACCTCCAATTGGTAGCTATGTCCAGGAGTCGCTGAAGAAGTTGCTTCCGAAGATTAAGGGCCATCCCAGTCCTCTGGTTGCAGATATTCTGGAGCATCTACTCACGTTTAGAAGTTTCCTCAGGCATCGCAGGCCTCGACACGTCCTAGACATCAATTTCGACGACATCCAAAAGCCATCTTTCCCGAATACTGGATCTCATAGCTCCTCGTGCCCCTCGTCAATCAACAATCAACTTTATCGTCCTTATAGGAAAGGACCCCATCTTATCCTCTGGATGACTTAACTAGGTTTCATCTGGCTTCTTGCCTAGTTCAGTGTACTTCCCCTAGTTACTTCGTGGATGAGTATGGCAGTGAAAGCGTTGTTCTCGTTTTCCCTGCGCTGTTCGATTGTCGATTGTCTATAATATCGACCAAGAAGAAAACTACTGAATGTCAGGAATCTTTGAATAGTAATAGCGAAGTATACTCAGGAGAAGTCTTAACAGAAATAATTAATCTTCACAAAAGCATTCCGCAGAGAAACACTGGACGAAGCTAACATCCGCGAAAGGATTATGGTTAAAACCAACATTCAAAATGCGAAATATGTTTTGTCACGAGAATAAAATCTGGACAACTTAATGAGTGGAAAGAAATAAGATGGTGTTCCGATGAGTCATCGTTGATACTGGGTGTCCCAAAAGTCCGATTTCATAGAGAATATTGAAATGTTGCAGATTGAGAATATACCTAGATGAATAAGTAGTGATACTACAGTAAATAGTGATTTATAGCCTTTGTTTCATATTCAAATTGACGTCTCTCTTGAGCCTTATTCAGCTATGTGTATTCTACATTTACAACATTTCAGTATTCCTTATGAGACCGGACTTTTGGTCACCTTGTAATACGGATATTTAGAGAAGTTCCAAGAACCGTCAAACATTAGGTCACTTATCTCTAACTATACCTGGATATTTGGACATTTATGTAATCAGGTTATGTCTCGTATTTTTTTAACATAAACAGACAAAAGAGAGTAATGAAATGTTGGAAACTTATTAATAAACGTTTAAATGAACAGACAAGAAATTAATCCTCCTGAGAAGGGTATAGCGGAAGACAAGAAGAGTTCATCTATTTTTACCTCTTTATCTACACTTTTTAACCCCCACAATCTTTTAATCAAAAACTGATTTTCTCGAAAATAGTGTTTAGAAAATGTAAAAGAGTTCTATCTTCTTTCGTTTCTCATTTCCGATCGAATGACATCACATGACCATGTTCTAAAGACCAAGTGACTGCCACCCCCACAACTCCGACCCCACTGGGACAATTTCATCCAAACTTTATAGTAATGTAGGTCTTGCATAGAGGAATCTGCATATCGAATTTCACTCCTTTATACACTTAAATACCACGTAGACCTTTTGGTATCTTCTAACTCCCATCCCCGTAACTCCGACCCCAATGGGCCAATCAAAATCAAATTAAATAGTGAAGGAGGATATGCCCATTAAGCTAAGTTCGGAATTTCACTTTCTACGTGAAAAAATGTAGAAAATATGAAAGGGAGAGATAGACAGACAGACAGACAGACGGACATTGTGAAACTAATAAGTGCTCCAATAATAATGAAAAATAGAGTTTTTATATTCAATGAAAGTTTTAGTAGATAAATCTTACAAGTAAAATTCGACAATCTTGTGCTTCAATGGCATTAGCTGATCCGCACATTTACAAAAGCAGGTGATTAAGATGGGTATTCCTTTTTCGAGTTCTTATTTGGTGCACAGGAAGAAACTGATTCTAATGTGAAATTAGAGGGGTGTCTTGATTTCTCTTTGACTCAGCAGATGGTGGTACTAAATGAGAGAAATCTCTGATTATGGCGAAGCTGGATGCAACAATATCGATGAGCCTTAACTGTTACCATTGGTAACGAACTTCGTTGTTGCGACAAGCGCAAAGCGTGCGCAATTCTAACTTGCGTATCCATGCAAGCAATACTGGCGAACCACTACTCTAGCAGTGGAACCCTCGTTGTGGAGTCCTTTGGACGAATTTGCATCTGTATCTGCAGCTGGTGCTCTATGGGTACGAGAGTAATGATTGGGTCAAGTTCCGTTAATGGTGTGCCTCCACAGACTTGAAATTCGAACGGCTTTGTGCTGGAATAGACGGATAACACTGTACAACATGAACAATGTCCTTTAGATAAAAAAAATTGTTTTACAATGTAATCTTCTGGTAAATGACCTCCTCCTTCGGTAATTGAGATATCGCTGAAGACTACTAATACAGTCCGCCAATTTTCTAATTCCTTTCTCAATGGGTGACAATTGAAACTCGGAAGGCGAACAACAAACTGAATTTCCTATTAAAAATGTAGAGGTTGCTTTTTCGGCCTTTCTCTTGGGCTTGACTTTTTCATTCCATTTCTTTTAATTTCGACCCGGAATTCCTTCCTCTCCGCTCTTTTATCTATTTTATCTGGCCTCCTATTAATTCGATTTGATTTCTGTTTTGAATGAGGCTGCGCAAGCGGGTCGTTCAGTGCGCCTTTGGAAAGAGGGGAGTTATGTTGAAGCAGTGAGCAATTACCGTTTGTGTTTATGACACATCCTTTGGCACGCATGCAGTTGCTTCCTAACAATGATGGATCAGTTAATAATCATAATCTTCCTGGTAATAGTATGCTCATACAGAGACTGGGATTGTTTAATTTGGATAGCAGGTTGGATATAGCAGATTCTCTTCCTCTATATCCCGTTTGAGGAATGGTACAACAACATTACACGTGAGATTATTGGAAGTTGTAAGAAGTTTCATAATGGATAAAAGTTGTATTAAAACAGTCATTTGTCTTATCCGGTAAATCCTGTCCGAGGCAGAATCTCCCCCAAAACAAAAAAAATCCGCCTCAGATCAATTAATGGAGTAGGCAAATGCTAATGAAGAGAAAATTAAGAAAACGATGATATTGTCTTTGACCAAAAAAAAAAAAAATCGACGCACCCTGTAAAAACAAAGCGATCGAACGAAACTTCACATGCAGAATTTTGCAGACATGTCTGGACACATTCCAAACAGTACATGCAAAGCCCCGCTCTTACTCTCACACGCCACGCAATCCGGCAACAGGGAGTTATGATCTGAAGTGCCATATTTGATAAGCTGGACCCCCTTGGTAGTCCTCCGTGATACCCTCACAGCACAACCATACGCTGAGGACTTCTACGGCCCGTTCTGCTGCCGTTCCTTTCGAGAAACCCGGGGCTTACTTTTTAACAAGAACATCTCTCCATATATTATTTCCGTGTTTGCAACGCACTGCCTCGGATCTCAACTAGATCGCCAAAATTCTCTCCTATTGAGCACATTTGTGATGTGATGAGGTATCAGCTGCGAGCAATCTTGAATGTCGATGAATTAGTCGCCTTTTGGCAAGATATCCCAGAGAATACCATTTGTCAACTTTATGAATACATGTTGGTAATAGCTTATATTCATGCAAGAAGATGATCAACGCCATACTGGCTTGCTCGTTTTGTGCAACGCTTTCTGTCCATTATTAGAAGTTTTAGCATAAAAGCTACTTATAAGAATGCGCCCTTGGTCTGTACGTTTATCCGTCCGTCCGTCCGCCGTTTGTACGATAACTTGAAAACGGATTAACTTTCCTGTTCATCTTTTAAGCATTACTGATATCGGCGCGCGCACGTGAAATCGCTTTGTCGACGCACGATTGCTCAAGTGCTCATAATCTATATTATTTACTAGCTGTTGCCCGCGACTTCGTCCGCGTTAAAGTCGAAATAGATAAAAATCGCCTGCAAGTATAGATTCCTTATTTCCCGAGATTTCGTGATGAATCAGTGAGGGGCATTTCACTTTTATATTAAGACACTGCCCCAAATAAATCGAGATCAGGAAGGAAAAATTAAATTACGACTATATTTTATGGTTGCATAGAATTAATGTGAAGGCCAAAAACTTATGAAAAAGTTTCAGTATTGGCCTACCAGTCTCTAAGAGTGAAGGCCTATGTGTTCATTTCAGAAAGTCAATATTTTTCTGCTGAAATTGACTTAAAAACTCATGATTCGAAAAGATATGTTGAATTTTTGAAAAAAAAATTCACGTCAGTACGTATGTACGTATTTATGTATGTACGAGGGGAGTTCAAAAGGGGGTTGTTTTATTCAGCATTCAAATACACCATGTTATTCCCCAATCTTTTAGCTACACAACACTATTTTTCAACGTAATCTCCATTCAATGCTACGGCTTTACGCCACCTTGAAGTGAGGGCCTGTACACCTGCACGGTACCATTCCACTGGTTGATGTCGGAGCCAACGTCGTGCTGCATCAATAACTGCTTCATCATCCGCGTAGTGCGTCCCACGGATTGCGTTCTTCATTGGGCCAAACAGATGAAAATCCGTCGATCTGCTCGAATGAGAGTGTTCGCATGTTCCGACATTGCAGGAGTCAGAGCTGTGCACGGCCGGCCAGCTCGCGGGAGATCAGACAGTTTGGCTTGACCTTGCGGCGATGATGACACACGCTTTGCCCAACGACTCACCGTGCTTTTGTCCACTGCCAGATCACCGTAGACATTCTGCAAGCGCCTATGAATATCTGAGATGCCCTGGTTTTCCGCCAAAAGAAACTCAATCACTACCCGTTGTTTGGAACGCACCTCCATTGTAGACGCCACTTTAACAGCTCACTATAGCGCTGTCACATATCGGACGTCAATGAAACTTTACGAGACGAAGCGGAAATGTATGAAAATGTTCCAGATGAAATGTCCAGTTTTTTCAACCAAAATTGGCCGAGAAAAAAAATGTGTTGCATTACTTATTGAACTCCCCTCGTATGTGATCAATTTTGTGCATCTAACTCCTCTGAAACGGCAAATAGCAGAGCCATATAAAAAT
The DNA here is from genome assembly GCA_023313115.1 of Rhysida immarginata. Classification (NCBI taxonomy): domain Eukaryota; kingdom Metazoa; phylum Arthropoda; class Chilopoda; order Scolopendromorpha; family Scolopendridae; genus Rhysida; species Rhysida immarginata. The sequence continues at coordinate 533,144 of JAHWFO010082787.1, read as the reverse complement.
TATACATACTTAGAGGCGACTGTTTAGCACGAGCTGGTTCTCCCGCTCCCCACTACCTCATCCCGAAGAGGTCCGCCTTCCACTCCAACGTGACGTACTCTGCTCTCGCGCCGGAGTCAGTAGCACGAGCAGTACCAACCTTGTTTAATACCGATAGCATTTATGTTTTTCATCTAAAAGTATCGAGGAAATGAACAAATACTGGTAGTTCAATTAGCTTTTGGCGGGTCACACAGCGCGAACACAGTCGCCCAAATTTGACTCGTGCTACGCAGCGCCACGCCATTCATCTTAGTTTGAGGTTCAATTTACGGCGTTGCTTGCGATTTGCGACCCCAAGTGTCTTATGTCACTTTAATCGCCTGAATTTCGTCTACATCGTAGTGTAGTTTTTTTGAAGGAGATAATTTACACCCTGTATATAGATTCTTAAGGAACAAAACCATAGTGCAATTTGCTCGTTACGACAGCTGTTGACATTATATTTATGCTGGAACCAGTTGTTGTTTTTTCCCGTGAAAATGAGACTTTTTCCCGCTGAAAAAAGTATCCTGTATGTTGACTCAGGTACTAAATAACCTTCACAGCAAATTTCAACCAAATCCCTTCAGTAGCGGAGGAATGGAGCTACTTATTGGTTTTATAATGTCTTAACTGTGTATCCCTTCATGATTTCTACTTTTTTGAGGTAGAAGGTTGAAATTCTGAATGTAGCTTCCTATGGGTATGTCCATCTGCACTATTTAGTTTGGTTTTGATAGGTACACTGGGGTCGGAATTACGGTGGTAGGATTCAGAGAGGACAACATATCTATGTGGTCTTAGGTACGTAAAGGCGTGAAATTCAGTATCCAGTTTCTTCTAGGCAAGATCTACATTAATATGAAGTTTAGTCCCAATTGTTCCAGTGGGATCGGATTTGCGGAGGTGGCAGTTACTTGGTCCTTAGAACTATGGCAACATATGGCATGTGATATATAATACGTTCGGAAATGATGAGAAAAGAATGAAGATACGAGATTTTTTACATTTTATACATATTACGTTCGGGAAAATCAATTTATTGATAAAAAAAAACTTGGGGAGAGGTAAAAAGTGCAGATGAAGGGATAAAAATAGATGACTTGCCTTATCCTACTCGGGAGGCGGGGGGGGGGGAGAATTAATTTCTTTTTAATAAACGTATAAATGTATTTCTGCTTCACTGCTAAAGCTCCTCCTTGGAATGTTTACAAGATTTTATTAATGATCCAATTATTCTGAAGGCCTAACCATTTCTTCTTCTGCTGATGTGCATTTCACGTACCAATTTTCGTGCGAATCGCATTTTTCCTTCATAGAACGTCGACGTTTTTTTTTATTTTTTATTTTTAGGAGCTTTAGCATAAAAGCTACTTATAAGAATGCGCCCTTGGTCTGTACGTTTATCCGTCCGTCCGGCCGTCCGCCGTTTGCACGATAACTTGAAAACGGATTAACTTTTTCAAATTCTGTTTTCAGAAATATGACTATCAAAGTCTTAGCTCGGCCGTACCAACTTTTCAGAATTTTTCGTGGACCCCTTCAAGTCGAATTCACGTGCTAAAACAGTGAGTGTAAAAAATAAAAAGATAATGGCATGTCATATAACAATCGATTTATTAAGAAGGAATAGATTGTTACTTTCTGTTCATCATTTAAGCATTACTGACATCGGCGCGCGCACGTGAAATCGCTTTGTCGACGCACGATTGCTCAAGTGCTCATAATCTATACTAGAAGCGAACCCACCCGATTGTATAATCGGGAAATAATCCATAGTTAGACAACCCATTGTTAGATTTTTTCTTTGTTGTGACAGCGTCCACCGTCGCCGATTTTATATAAATGATTATTCAGTAGCGAAAGAATGGAGCTACTTATTGGTTTTATAATGTCTTAACTGTATACCCCTTCATAATTTCTACAGTTTTTGAGGTAAAAGGTTGAAATTCGGAATGTAGCTTCCTATGGGCATATCCATCTGCACTATTTAGTTTGATTTTGATTGGTACACTGGGGTCGGAATTACGGGGGTGGGATTCAGAGAGGATAAATATATCTATGTGCTACTTAGGTACGTAAAGGCGTGAACTTCAGTATTCAGATTCCTCTAGGCAAGATCTACAGTACTATGAAGTTTAGGCCCGATTGCTCCAGGGGGGTCGGATTTAGATCACTTGGTTTTTAAAATATAGCAACATATAGCATGTGATATATCACACGTTCGGAAATGATGAGAAAGGGAAGAAGATATGAGCTTTTTTATATTTTCTACATATTACGTTCGAAAAAAATGAATTTTTTGATTAAAAAACTTGGGGAGAGGTAAAAAGTGCAGATAAAGGGGTAAAAATAGATGTCCGCAGGATCTGCTACTTGCCCTACTCGGGGGGGGGGGGGGGGGGGTATTTTTTTTTAATATATATATAAATGTGTTTCGGCTTCACTGCTAAAGCTTCTCCTTGTAATGTTGACAAGAGTTTATTTCCTAATTCAAAAGTTAAACGGCATTATCGTATAACTTGTTCGCATAGGCTATTTATTAAAACAAATGTACGAATCTAACAACCAAAAGGGCTTCACAGCCTTCCAGTCGTCGACGTTAATTGCCGTTTAAGTCGGTCCAAGAAGTGAATAATAATTAATAATATAAATTGGATAACCACGTAATGGCCTCTGTGGGGATCTCAGAGTGATTCACGTAGTTGACGCCAACTTGGGCCGGAAAAAAAAAAACTTTTTTTTTTTGTTTTTTTTTTTTAATATTTCTCTATCTTGCCCCTCCTCCACCAGATCTACGATTCACTGCAACGGTGGGCGAATTTTTTTTTCTTTTAAATTCCAAACCACAATTCGTCCAGAGACGGAATTAGGAAATCTATGACATCATGCTGTTAACAAGAATTACAGCAGTTCCATAAACGTTGTATTTAAATGTATAAAATATATTCTATAAATAGAAGTACGATTACGGGTTCACATCCGAGATCCGGATATAAATAAAACATTTCAATTACATATTTAAAAAAGGTAGAGGCAAGTGTTTAAGGATACTGATTTGTTCCACCAGAAATGTAGTTATGAAATTTGGGAATTTCCTTTTCTTGAATAAAGCAATTTTTATGCATCAAATCGTGAAATCGATTTTGTACCTCATCATCCGCTTACGAAAAAAAGAGCCAAACAATGTTACTTTCTCCTCTCTGACTTCTAGTTCTCTTCCATTCGAAAGTTCTTTTTAAATTATTTGAACATTATTTTTGGTAAAGCCTCTTTTCCGTTTATTTTAATTTTCATACCTTTTTAATTTGTTATTCCTCTCTCTTTCGTGACTAGGAACTGTTTCTGATCATTACAATTACACTAGTCAACATTTTACAACTTTTTTTTTGCATCTTTTAAAAAAACACGTTTATTTATAGTATTTTAATACGTTATTTTCAAATGTGCCCTAAAAATTCTCTAGCACGTACAGATTTCTTGTTTTCAATGAAACATTTTAAAATTATTCAGTGTTTTGGGGCCTGAGTTTAATTTCCTTGTGGCCCCAAAATATGGATACTTTAACATTGAGGTCGGGCCCCAAATCTCCTTCGACCAGAAGTTCATGTTCGACCCCAACCACTCTTGAACGGTCTTGGCACTGTGGGCCGGGGCATCGTCCTGTTGAAAGACGTAGTCCGCATTCCTCGCCACCTTTTTCACCCAGGGCAGAACGTTCTTGGTCAAGATGTCCTTGTAGTCGGCCGCGTTAAGTCTGTAACCGCTCGGGAACCAGATTGGTGGCATTTTCATGCCATTCGACTCCACGACGCCAAGCATCATCACTGAGGCCGGGTGCTTGGTTGTAGTCATGTAGCGGACTTCAGAGATGTCCTGGCCGAAGCTGAGCACGCGATCGTTCTGCTAGTTGACGACCGGGTGGACCGTGAAGTTTTTTTCGTCAGAAAAGATGACAATGTGATTGCCATGGCTCTTCAAGTCGTTGAGAAGCAACGACAGCACTCCCGACGTTTTTCTCGCATGTCATCCGTCAGTCAAGATCTTGCCATGCGCCTCAAAACTCTTTCCACCCTCTTCCTTGATGGCTCTGGACACCATGGCCACAGAAATCTTCTTTTTCTTTGCAAACTGTGTCATTTTGAGAGTCGGGTCATGTTCGAAGGCTTTTCTCACATTCACACGATTGATAACGCGAGGTCTGCCTGCACGTGAGCCATTTTTGAGGTCTTCCCTTTCTTCAGCCTCTCTGCGACTCTGTGGACAGTCATCCGGCTGACGTTGAGCTGCTTAGCGATGTCAGACTTGTTGTGGCCCGCGCGAAGGAGCGCAGAGATCTCGATTCGGTTACGTTCCATCGCAATATCCTTGCATCCGAATCGCATTCATTCCACCTACATACGTTTACATTATGGTATCACCCACGTCTTCAACAGCATCTGCTCCGTGCATGCTTCCACCCCCCAATATCGACGCATCCGCAGGTGTAACAGATTTTTTGCAAAACCCAATAGTACTGTATACAGGGTGAATACAAAAGTCTGAATCCCCCTTTTATTTTTTGAACCGAAGCAGATATGTCAATTTTGATGAATCCAATGAATAAGAAGTTGTGGGTGGCCTATCCCATGGTGCACTTTTCATCATCCCAAATATGCAAATTAGGACACATTCAAAATTTATCTCAAAAACCGTAAGGGATAGAGAAAAAACCCAATTGCAAACTTGTTCAGCATAAAAAAACAAACAAAACCAAAAAAAATAATCCAAATCGGACCATCCAATCATCTACAAACATGTGGTGAACTGTCTGTAGCTTACAAACAATCACACTGCACAAGGAAAACTGAACGTTGATATTTCCGCCATGTAAAGCATGCAAATCAAAAAATTAACATAAATTACCATACTCACATTCACTTTCATGCGGAAAAGCAAATAAAAGGCATGTTTCAGCACACAGAAGACAGAACAATTCCAGGATGGCAAGCTACACTGTTCCGGAAATGGTCATGCTAACCATTGGTCAACATGATCTTCTGCTTCGGAGAGGCAAGGAGAAATCTACATGCTGCAGTTAGGTTGTATCGAGACAGATACCCTAACGAACGCCATCCATCTCGTCAAACAATGCGTCACATTATTCAAAGATTCGAGGCTACAGGGAATGTTAATACAGAACGAGGACGACCAAGGGCACAAGGCGATGAGGATACAACAACACTACTAGTTCTGGCTACAGTTGCTGCAGATGTTGGGTGTCATCAGAGAACTGTTCTCAACATTCTACACGCACATCATTTTCACCCATACCATATTCATTGTCACCAGGAGTTACTGCCATTGGATTATGTTGCTAGGGCCGCCTTCTGCAACTGGTTACTTACCTGCCTGGATGACAATCCAAACTTCATTCATGAGGTGTTGTGGACAGATGAAGCCCAGTTCACCAGGGATGGAGTTATCAACAGGCACAATCATCATCATTGGGCAGACGAAAACCCACGATGTCTGCGAGAAGCAACTGATCAAGTGAACTGGAGAATCAATGTGTGGTGTGGATTGTACAATGTCACTGTGGTTGGACCGTATTTTTAAGATGGAACACTGACTGCAGAACGCTACCGGGCTGAAATTCTCAACATGGTAGTCACAGACTTCTTTGACAATTTGCCATTGGCCTCGTATCAGCGCACGTGGTTTCAGCATGATGGAGCTCCTTCACATTACGGGTTGGTCGTTCGCGAGCGTCTAAGTGAGATGTTTGGACAACAATGGATTGGCCGAAGAAGGACCAGTTCGTTGGCCATCACGCTCCCCTGATTTTACACCACTTGACTTTTTCTTGTGGGGATACTTGAAGGACAAGGTTTATGCTATGCAGCCCGCCTCACTGGAGGAGCTGGTTCAACGAATCCAGGAAGCGTGCCGAGAAGTGACACCAGCCATGCTTGCCGATGTTTTGGCGTCAGTTAGATTCCGTGCCCAATTGTGTTATGGTGCCCACGGTTGTCACATCGAGCATTTTGTTGATTAACTTTTTTTTAAAACTGTTTGAAGTAACTTGTTTGTGCAGTGTGACTGTTTGTAAGCTACAAACGGTTCACCACGTGATTGTGGGTGATTGGTTAGTCCGATTTGGATGATTTTTGTTTTGTTTTGTTTGTTTTTTTATGCTGAACAAGTTTGCAATTGGGTTTTTTCTCTATCCCTTACGGTTTTTGAGATAAATTTTGAATGTGTCCTAATTTGCATATTTGGGATGATGAAAAGTGCACCATGGGATAGGCCACCCACAACTTCCTATTCATTGGATTCATCAAAATTGACATATCTGCTTCGGTTCAAAGAATAAAAGGGGGGTTCAGACTTTTGTATTCACCCTGTATACCAATTACTCCTAAGAGCATTATCTGTAGTCTTGGATGCAAAAAGTGTTGACTTGTATTATTATTAAATGTATTTATTTATTTGTTTATTTATTTATTTAATAATTACAAGAGAAGAAATGTACCTAACCGTGGCCTGTATGGCCAGGAGCCGACGGGTTAAATCCCCGGTAATTGCTTATACCTCAAAAGTATATAAAATGGCTAATCTTCCCCAAAAAACTTTATTTTTCGGTCAAGGCATTGATATTTTGAAATTTATGTATTTTCAATGAGTAAACGGGTAAAATGATTCGCTGCAAAAGACGTGGGGAAAAAAAACCTAGAAATCGAAATTTACATCGATTATACAAAAATTATACAACAGATGTACAAATTGATTGTTTTCGACATTTACGTTTCTGTTGTAAATCATTTTGTCAAATCAGCCTCCAAATGAATCGTTATCCTGTAACAAAAGCAATTTTTTGTGAAGAGTTTGAACCTTTTCTATACTTTTAATACCTAAGCAATTAGGAAATAACATTACCATTCAGGAAGAAAAAAATAATAAAAATGATTGCAAAAGTACAGTAGTATGATATTACAGTTAGGCTAGATCTATTAATAACATCAATAACAAGGTCGTTTCAAAAACGGTTACGTTAGCTTTAACATAGCTAAATTCAGCTCTTGTCCCTTTTACTGCTAACTTAAACAATTATTGAAATTTCGGCTTTTTGTAATACGTTAGAGTATGAAACTGCTAAGTATTGTCGGAAACATTACGCCGACCTATAGAAATCAAATCGAAATCTCATTAGATACCGGAACGAAAATTCAAACCGCTTCCGGTTTTTCTTTAAGTTTAAATAAATTTTTAAACCTATTATTATTAAGTAGCGGAAGAATGGAGCCACTTATTGTTTTCACCATGTCCGTCTGTCTGTCCGTCCGTCCCCTTCATAATTTCCGTATTTTTTGAGGTAGAAGGTTGAAATTCGGAATGTAGCTTACTATGGACATGTGCACCTTCACTATTTAGTTTGGTTTTGATTGGCCCACTGGGGTCGGAGTTTCAGGGGCGGAAATTAGAGGGGACCAAAAGGTCTACGCGTATTTATGCATATAAAGGAGTGAAATTCGGTATGCAGGTTCCTCTAAGCAAGATCAACATTACTGTAAAGTTTGGGCCAATAGGGTCGGAGTTATGGGGGTGGCAATCACTTGATCTTTAGTACTAAGGCAACATATGGAGTGTCGTATATCATTCGAATGAAAATGATGAGAAAGGAAAGAAGATAGGGTTCTTTTATATTTTCTAAATACAAGGTTCGAGAAAATCAATTTTTGATTAAAAAAAAAAAATGGGGGGTTAAAAAGTGCAGATGAAGGAACAAAAAAATAGAAGAACTCAGGGCTTCCGCTACTTTCCTATACCTTCCTCGGGAGGCTTAATTTCTTGTTATTTAAATATTCTTCATTGAATAATCAACTTGCCCGCCATCTCAACGGCGAGGAAGAGAAGAACAAAGCGACCGCAGCGCCCACACCGGAAGCGCTCAGATTACGGCGAAAAGTGACAAAAATCTCCGTTTCCCTCCCAAAGAGTGCCTCCCAGTTCTCGGTCAAGCGCGTGCGACAATTGAATTCGCTGAACATACACTAGTTGTAATCGTCATTGGTCGTCTGCTTAATTGGCGTGACGAGGCAGTTCAATTAGGCCTAATAGATTTCAACGGAACTCCGGGAGAGTCAAGCTCATTTGGCCCTCGTGACATCACTCGCAAGGAATAACTTAAAGCTTCCTACGCATTGGGAATGAAATTAATAAACTATATTCAAAAATAAAAAATACTAATAAAAAATTGAAATATAATGTATAAAAAATTTTAAAAATTCACATTCCCTCGTCATCAAATGATACACAAGCACAATATTAATAAAAATAATTTTTTTTTAAATTAAATGGGATCCTATTAAAAACAAATTTCCACATCATCCGCGTTCGATCTTAGTATCAAAAATTCTATCATCAAGAATACCGTTTTCGTTTCGTCACTCTATGCAAATCCGCATATAAATATTTCCTATGACTCACCACCATTCGCTTCGAATATACATTCCATTAAAAAAAAAAAGTAGATCCTAAAAACTTCCATACAACCACATATACGAACACACCTCTACGTGTATTCAAGCGAGTACACAGGGAAAAGGTTAAAGGTGTTATCGAGCAGGTTAAATGAAATTCTCGGCATTTTCTATCTACGATATTATTAAAATTGAATTTAGCGAGAAACGTACAAGTCGTTGGCGAAACCCTAAACCAAAAAAAATCACTCGCCGGTGTTTATTTGAAAAACCATCCACAACTAAACTGACGGAGATCCTCATATTCGAATTATAACGTCAATTGTATACGTTAAATATCGAATTACTCACGCCTACCTTTATCAACGTTTCTCCCAACATCCTAAAACACTTTGAACCCTAAGTCACGCATTTCCGACATTCTATCGGAAAGAAGTTCTTTCATAAAAGATGCCAAAATATATCCATAAGCAAGAAGGCGATGAAACTATTGCAGGAGATGATTCGGAAGAAAAGGCGAATTCAGAAAAATATAGATATTATTAATACTAATCCCTAAAAAAGAACCAGGCAGAACTCGATTCCATCCCCATCACGTGGCTTAATGGTGGCTCTAGACACATAAGGACATTTCCGATTATACAATGATATCCAGAATTAAATTAAGAAACATATCAAGATATCCTCAAAGGAAAAAAACTTGAATCCCACGCCTTTTTGGGGGAGGAAGAGTAATGCGCGACGGGAAGTGGGAACGAAACAGGCATCTCTATGGCTAGCGACCGTTTAAATGCTTGCATGGGAGCTTCGCTTGGACTTTCAATGGAACAATGACTCCCTACCATTGTTTAGATGACTCGTTAAGGTGAGGAGCAATTGGAAGAAACATTGTTAAGATTAATGTTGCTACCATTTTATGAAGGCAAGCTATTACCTTTTTCTGGAACAATATCCTGAAAATCCAAGGCAAGGGTACCCGAAAGCCACAAGTCGAGAAGGCCGCCATTTAGCTCTTAATTGCTGAGGTAACTCTCTCTCACTCTCTCTCTCTCTTCTCTGCTTCTGGAAGCTCAATATCGAGCCTAACTTAGACAGAAGTTTGCATTCACCCTATTTAACAGAAGTGTTAACATTAAGGCGGTGTGGCGATCTCATGATAGGTTTTTCTCAGGAAAAACGTTGGCTGTTCTAATATACAGGGATGAGATTCCAGAAGCCTATGCGAGACAAGCTTTCGGAGAAGCTTTCGCCCCTCACTATCTTATGGACGACAACGCCCGTCCGCATAAGAATGTTCTGGTTGAAGAGTATCTCGAAAGTGGGGATACTCAGAGGATGAAATGATGATGCAAGATCTTCGGACCTAAATCCCAGAGAGCACATTTGGTAACAGCAATTGCAAGAACACTTTGCCCTACTGAGGATGGAACGTCTTATCGTGTGAAGACCTCGTTGCTTGATCTGCGTAGCCGTTAGAGTAGCTCTACTAAGCTCCGCGTTTTACTTCTGTCTACTTTTGGAAGTCCATGCGTTCTCGAGCCGATAGCATTGTTTATTTATTGTACATCTTTCAGTTTGATTAAATTATTTTATACCAAATTATGTAAAGATATATTGTTAAGTACTTGAGAAATCGTTTGTTTTTTTTTAAATTTAATTTTGGACACCAGTAAGTACCAATCAGAAATTGCCCGACTACACGTGGAATGAATCAAATCAATTGCTCGACTCAAACTAATCTAGTTATCACAAAATTTTATGTGCAATACACAATCCATATAAAGGTTCATTTGGAAAATTTCATTAAACTTATGTTGGCAAAATGGCGTGTTAATTAATTGATATTATTAACGTATAAAAAATAAATTAACACCTAACGCCTTTCCAAGCACTTCTACTTCCCTCTCGTCCCAGTCTCGTGACTCGCGAGAAAACAGGAGAAGCGGCTGCGATAAGCTTTTCACGGTCAACTTCACGATCATTCGGCGGCGGTCAAGTTCCCGGGTCCCAGCACATGACGATGGCTCATCATCCACCGCCTGCTACTGGATCCTGTTCCGCGCCACTTTGCACGCTTTTCACTACAACTTCCGGGAGAGAAAGAGAGGGAGAAATTATTCGTGTACGTCGAATTCCGTTTTTTTTTTTTCCTTTTGTTGTTGTCGTTTCCCATTTAAAACTAAAAGCATGCGGGAAACAGATCGATCGATTGGACGAGCGAGAAGGAAAATAATAATAATAATAAAAATACAAAAACCTACAGACATACTTTTCTAATGAGTAACGATTGTAAAAATTAAATATATGCAATAATATAAAAAAAGGAAATAAAAGAAAACATAACAACAACAAGAGCAACGTTATCATCATCTCCGTCGCGCCATTGTTCCCTACATTCCACCGGTCAATGGGAGAATCCAAAACGGTGATGTAATGCCAGCAAAAGTCATCGATCAGTGTGACGTCATCTGTGAAGAAGAAAAAAATAATAATCAATGACAAATTCTTTGCTCTAAATTCCACACTCAAAATTCCCCGTTTAAATCGACGCCGAAGACGATCACCCGTTCAAATGACCCGATCTCATCATCGCAAGGCTTAAGTTATGTCTCGAAGCGTACATTCCGTCGGAAGAAGGAACAATAAAGACAAGAAAAATGTTTTCAATTGTCTCTCCATTAAAAAGAGTTTCCGACGGAAATTCCGCAAAATGAGAAGCGCCATCATCCTCCTCATAGCTTCCCTACAACGCAATCTTCAATACCTACAAAGTGATCCAATAATTTAGGAACGCATACGGAGTATGAAATCAAACTAAAAGAATACCTTTTTTATCCGCCCCAAAATGTTAATTTCACATTACTCTAGTTAAGTAGGGATTGAAAGACAACACACCGTGCGACAAATCGGAGTTTTTGTGTCGGATAAAACGGAATATGAATTAAATATTCGTAAAAAAATAATTACTGACCATTTCATTTCCTTTATTTCTAGATGTGATTTCAATCTTTGTATGCGTTTCCTAAATCAGACACCCCTTTTGTAACATTATACAATTCCTGACATGGGAAACGAGTAACGTCATCATCTTTTAAAATAAAACGCTCCGCAACAACTCAATTCAGTCCTTTCTTCCAAAACGAAAGCATTTCTTATTAAGTATCTCAAGAGTTACATTTTAATATTTATTATCCAAAATGTGCTATTGTAATCCGCGTGTCCGTTTCTCTTTTCTCTTTCTCACCTAACACACGCCAACTCGAATTGTCGTAGATTTCCACTTCGGCGCAATTCGTCAAAAGCTTTTTTCACCTGAAAAATTCCTCGGCATTCGTTTCGTGAGTTCAATAAAAGTCCAATCGATCAGGCAAATCACGTGCTCTCCATTAAGTGGGACGAAAACAACACACGAACAGTGTATTCGGTTCAATGACGGAAAGACCCAAGAGGAGAAAAGAGAGAGAGAAGTAGAAAGTTAGTTAAGAGAGACCTCTCGACAAAAAAAAGCGTCACCTCAGAACACAAATAAGAAGAAAACAAAAAACATTCTTTCTATACAACACAATATCGTCCACAATCCAATTCATTGTGGGTAGTCAGTGAGGGTTCGGCGAGTAGTCGTCCCGTCCCAACCCCGCACCACCGTTGGCCTCGTCGTCACCAGAAACGGAGATCGAATGAATTCTGCGGACCAAGGAGGGAAAAGCGGAAGGCCAAAGAGAAGGGGGTGGTGTCTTAGAATGAAGGAGGGAGGGTTAGATAGTTAGGGAGAAGGGTGGAGTACCCACCCGGAACCACTAACAAGGAGAAAATCGAACGCGGGGCGATTTCCACGGACGAACTCGGCGACCGAGATTTTTACCAAGAACTCCAGGCGGACGTTCAAAATGCTCGACCTGTCAACACACACGTTTAATGAAACAGGGGGGTAACGACGAGGGGGGTAACTAGAAACACTTTCAAAATTTTCCACGTTCATTTCTCCTCCCAATTATGTTACACTGTATGCATGTGTAACATGTTTGTCGGTTCCGAGCACTAACGTCTCATCGATTTATGCTCCCCTTGAAATGGGTTGTCGTCGCTGACAATTACCTTGAAACAAAATCATAACGTTGTCACTTATGCCGTGTAATATTTTGTTTATTTATTAATTCCTGAGTAGTGCAATTTCCTAATTACTTATGCATCAGAAGTACAGATAAATGACTCACATGCTTCACAAATATTTATTTATTTATTTATTTATTTATTTATTTATTTATAATACAATCCACTGGGACATAACAATAACTGAATCGTTTACAGAATATGGGGAATGCTCCAAATACTTTTCGAGACTCCATTACATACTTTTTAGTAATTCTACTGAACGTATTAAACAATATCTATACAGTTAGTTATTTTACAGTTTATTATAGTTTCTAAAGAAACTGAATTCCAGTTTTAAAGTGTATTACCGTATTGGCCCGATTATAAGCCGCCCCCTTTGTGGCAAACTTGAAGGTTTAAAATTCAAACTGCGGCTTATAATCGGGCCAATACGATATATGGGAAAGTTCTCTGAAGGATGAGATGATCCATGGGATTTGAATCTATACTTCTTGGTTGTTGTTGAATTTGGACATGGGATGCCTTATGGGGCTATACGCTTAACTCTGTTAATAGCAAACTTTGAAGCTGCAGATGGGCTGCATAAAAGAAATTTTCGGGATTTCCTTAGATTTAATTATAATCACCATATCTTTCTTCTTGAGGACTTGCTTCAGTTCTCTGAACTGGAAAATCATTCTTGTAGTTGACTGACGAAATCATCGATGTGGTGGTGGAAATGTAGTCTCGAGTCGAAATTTAAGCCTAAAATTTTATGCACTTTTATCTCTCTAGAATTTGTGCATCATCGCCTAGCTTCATTAAAACACTGCTCATACTCTAAACCAATCGATAAATTGTTTCAACATTTCTTTTACCTTAGTGACCCGGTTGATTCGTCAAGGTGATTTGCAGACAAGTCACCTGTAAATCTTTTCTATAAGCATAAAACCATGTTAATTTTGGTGTATAAATGAAGAAAATTATGGGGAGGAAAAGACGCAAATTTTCCCGTATTCTCATGGGAAATAGGTCAAGTTCACAATATCACTATCCTGATCATAAAAAGAAAGCGTGGGAGGAATTTGAGACATATCTGTATTTTTTAGGCTTAAACGATTAGAAAAAAGAAACAAATAAACACTAACCAAGTAGAAATAAAAGCTGCATGTAGTTATACCCCCCCCCCTCCAACACCTTACTGAAATTTTATTATGCGTTGATAACTTTAAATTGGTAGAATATCACTTTGTCAAACTTTATTGGGCTATCATTCCGTTCCTTAGTCAAACCGTTACTCTCGATAACGTACGATATTTGAAGTTCTATTTTTTATTTTGCAAGGAATGTGACTGATTATATAAAAACTCGGAAGGGCGAGCTCAAATCGACAAGTATCCATTAGATTAATCATTTTCTTCAACTTCCATTAAAATTTATTTTCAATGTCAATTTGCTAATGAATTAAGACTGAAGACAGTGGAAATGACGTGTCAATAAAGTACTCTGTTACTTTTATTTGGGAATAAAACTTGATTATGACCACCAGATAATGAACGTTAACCAGTGGAGATTAAGTGAAAATAACTTTTTAATATTTTTTATTTTATCTCGCCTTTTGAATTTTAAAAATTCAGTTCAACACACACTATCTTGATATCATCAAATTCGATTTCAATAATTTTTCTTCAATGTTTATAAATTGTCTAGAAAAGCGCCTTAATTGTCTGAAAAGATGGTTCCAATTTCCAATTTTTTTGGACACGTTTCTAAAATTTATTATTTAGAAATAAATTATAAATAAGCTTAATTCGAAGATTGAATATGCATCCGAGTCCTAAAATCAATGTGTCTTAGATTATTTTTTTTTACTTCTCCAATAAAACTATTTAACGTCCAAAATCAAAAATTTAAACGCGTAAACGAAATTTTATGAAATTTAGAAATTGAAATAATTAAGATAAACTTTTAAAAACTTATTAAAAAAGGGGGGGGGATCAATGTTAGACAAACGGTTCTACGCCTGCCAACATTGGCCCGTTGCCACACACATTCCATCTGATGAGCGGCGGCGAGCGCTCACAACTGTCGTAGTCTTCATTTAATTTTCAGAAATAAGAAAATATCCACAAATCAAAAAATATAAAAGACACGAAATATTGAAAGCTTTTTAAAAATAAATAAATAAAAAAACACGCCCAGAAATTCTGATATTGCTAACTGGTTTGTCAAACTGGCCGTTGGAGTCCTCTGTTGACATGTTTGCTTTGCCACTGAGCGGTTTGTATTTGTAATGCACAAGATGCTCAAGTATCACTCAGGAAGGAGTACAAATTAATTTTGACTTAACATGTTTGAATGCTCTAACTTAATACTCTTCCTTTGCTATTTAGGATCTAATTTCAATTTATATAGCTATACAATTTAGCTACTTGAATGAGAAGTATCATTTGCTTAATAAGGCGGTAGCCATTAGGTGTAAAAGAAGAATTTTGTCAAATATACGATTTTTTCCCTTAAAAATAATAAAAAAATTTCCTTAAGAATATCTGTGGTGTGTGGGTTGCTTCCAATACGTTTATTTTATTTTGTTGGCCCTAGACAAAATGTTAGCAGTTGTAAAGTAAAAGAAAATATTCAGATATTACCATTTAATTGTAATCGTACCAGGACGTAGGTAATCTTTCTCGTCCTTTAAGGCAAAAAATTATTTTGGGTCCTTTTTTAATTAAAAAAATTTTTAATTATGTATAATTTTTAAAAACACTGAAATTGCGTTGTCTTTATAATTTTTCAAACATCAAAAGCATGAAGAAACACAAAAAATATATTACACAGTGTGCGAAAAATTGATATACATTTATAATACAAAATAATGTTCAAAAGTATATCATATTTTCGGACAGATGGGACATTTGTTTTCTTGTATAAAGCCAAAAAGGCTTGGTTTAGATCTTATGCCATGGGCTATTAGATGCCACATAACCTTTGTCATACCAAGCGTCAGTAGCTGCACCACTGAATTATACGAATATACAGTGACACCGTTTGAGATAGGAAGCCCCAATGCTGCTGTGTATACATTCGGTTTGCTCATATCTACCAAAATACTCTTGTAGAAGTCTTTGAAAAGCCTTCATCTCATGTTTAACTTCTGACCATGAAAAGTAAAATAAAAAGATTAATTGATAAAAACAAACGCGAAGCCATGCCGTCGAGTAGAGCGCGCCCTAGCGGATCTCAAATATTTACAAAAAAGTAACCTTCTTCCTTACTTTCAAGAACTACAGCATTACTCGAAAGCAGCAAACCAATCGATAACTCCTGTCATTCAGTGTCCCATCAGCCAATGACACGACCCTACCCAGTCGAGTGAACACAACTTTTTTTTTTAACGATCCACTCACCTTCTCTCTCTTTCTATCTCTCTCAACACATTCCATTCGCGAAAAACGGAGGAATTTCATCTTCCCAACGTCATCATCGTTTTATTCAATCAATTGCACGAAATCGAGCGAAGTCCCATCCTGAAACTCTAAAGCGAAGCATCTTCTTCTTCTCGGTCATACGATCTTTTTTTTTTTGTAGTAGTAGTATTCGTAGTAATATTCGTAGCAGTGGAAACTTTTTATAAGATAAATAAATGAATTAGAAGAGGAGAAGGGGATGAATATCACCATCATCATCTCTAAGTCAAGATCCGGCGAAGCGATTACTCAAGTCCAGTCTCGTATTTCACACAGAAACGCGTAATCCATTCTTAAAAGCAAATGCCTTATGCAAGGAGAAAAAAAATTCTCTAATCCTCAATTAAAACAAAACCATCTCGTGTTCCTTCTAAAGAAAAATAAATCTTAATCTTCATTTTTTTTTCTTATTTTCCTTTAAAAAATAACTCAAGCTTCTCCCTAAAAATCGCTTATCCGCCTCAACGAATATTTCCCTCAAGCGTTCTCTCGATTGGAGAAGTTAAGGTTTCGCGAAGGCTCCCTCAACGAAACTCCTTACAATGTATCAATGAGATTTAAATAATCCACTGAATGGAAGGGGCGTCCGAGAAGAGGTGACACGCGCCTTACAGGTGTCCCGTGGACCCTTCGTGACTCACGTCGTTCTTTTTCACCAGTCATCCGATTCCCACCTCGGCAGATCGACTTTCAATGAATGGAGAAGACGAAGAGGACACGAATCGCGTTAGCAGAAGAAGACGAAGGAGAAACCTTCAAAAATTTTCGAAATTTTCGGTAATTTGAACGAAGCGATTTGCTTAAAAGCGCCGCGTATTCTGTTTAGTTTTATTATTTTGATAAAAAAAAAAATATTTTTTTGAAAAAAAAAAAAAATTCTGCAAAATTAGGCCTAAAATCCTTTCGTCGCTGAGAGGAATTCAAATACTTCGAATACCAATCCTATTCCCTTACACTCACAGCTGGATAGACTCAAAGAGAAGAGAATTCAGAAAATAACTCCTCATTGACTCCTTTCGTCCCATTCTTCCATAAGGGAAAAAAAATAATTTATTCAATTTAAGAAGAAGAAGAAAAAAGAAGTAGGGAGAGAAGAGAAAAAAGAGAAAAGAGCTCCCACCCTCAAATGTTAATGAAGAAGAGCAGTAATAGCAGCAAAGAAGTTTTCTATCTCTATTATACAACAACAACGTAGTTAAGTCGAGCCTCTAGTCGGCCTCTTCGCCGAGCGCCTAGGAGTGAAGTCGACTCATCCTATTCCGTGAAATAGAGAAGCCAATCTATAAAAGCACTCGGCAACTTCTCGGCGGAACCGACCACGAGGCAGACCGCGTGCAAGCGTCAATGCAGCAGCCGACCGCACCCACCCCCCTGCAGACAGAGAAGCCACCAGCGCAAAACTTTTTGGGCGGCCGACTACAGCACGTGAGAGCGCTCCGACGGCGCTTGTGACAGTAGACAACGACACAAAAACAAAACGCTTCATCCGTTATTCTAATTCATCATCGTTTTAAAAAAGTGAACTCGTTCGGGTGTTTAAAAACAAACCAAAAACTTTATCCATTCGACGGTCTGTGTGTTTGTTTGTTTGCTTGTTTGTGTGCGTGTGTTTTCGGGCGTAGAAAGAAAAACTCTTTTCAGAACTTTTTTTTTTCATTCCTCGTCTCAATGCCCGAGTGGGGAGTTCACACCCCGAACCCTTACTTCCGGCTGCGGTGGCCACCGAGCACCGTCATTATGGGACTTTACGACGACGACGGAGGACAAGCGATCAGGAGGCGGCGAAGATGCCACTACGGCCAGAAACCGACGTTCAAACTCCAACAACATCAACAACAAGCTCACCATCACCAATATCACCAAATCCAACATCACAACAACAACTCCTCCTCATCAACGTGCCTAGTGTTGTGCCACGACTGCCGTCGCCGGTGTAGAACGCAAGGTAAGCGAAACGCATCTCTTTCATTCATTAGTTTCTAACTTTTTTGCTCATCCCACTAGATAGTTGTGCAGTTTACTTTTACAAAACCTGCTCGAAATTAAATTTTCTTTATTTTCCCGTTACATCGTGCGCATCTCTCATTGTAATATAATTCTAAACTGTATTGTCAGCAAAGATTGTAACGGCATTTCCGAAACGGACCGAGAATTCCCACGCAAAGAATTCTCCTCGGCAATCGATCAATACTCACTCTTGTCCCTCATATAAAACTTTCTTCGCTCTTTTATCCCCTCCTCATTCAAAGGGGGTTTCTCTCCAGGTGTTGGAACGCATGGTTAAAGGCTTCCGAGAAAAACGCTCGAAAGGACGACACAACGGAGCCTTTGTGCCGGCGGGAAAAGACGCTCACTTGATCCACTGGAGGACGAAAATTATTTAAAAGAATTAACAAACTCGTTTTTGATTTAAGTCCAAAAAGCCGATTTCTACCCAATAATAATAATAATAATAATAATAATAATAATAATAATAATAATAATAAAAACAAACAAACACGAACACCTACTACGCTCTAGTAAACATGCTTCCAATGCCAATGAGATGGATGATTCAGGATACCTTATCGCTCTAAATAAAAAGCGGGCGCTTTACAACCGGTAAATAAATAAACCACCTAAAAATAGCGTTAAAAATGGAGTCGACAGAGCCATTTAATAGTCCTCTAATTTCAAAATGACTCTTCAATTACAAAATAACTCGCTTGACTCAACACCCAATTTCAAGCAGCAAATCGCTAACCCGCCCCCTTGCAGAAGGACGCAAGGTTTGTCTTCGCCTTCAAGCTTAACACAGCTTTGATAGGACTAATCGTTTAACTTCTACCAATCATCATCTCCTTTTAAACATTTTCTTTCAAAAAATCTCATCATCCCTAACTGTTTTTAGGGAAAGTTGACCCTTATTAGTCGTCGGTAAATAATTTTTAGTCACTAGACGTCGCATGAATCATCGGCGACGCGTCGACCAAATATCGAGCAAACCCGTCTACGCATAGTCCCTGCAAAAATAGGACAAAATGAGTGAAGATGAGTCAGACCCTATCGGAGGAGGCTCTTCCCTCTTTTTTTTTTTCATTTACTCCATTTCTCACAAAAACCCCCCAAACGAAAGCGCAGCAGAATAGGGCCGCTCCGTCGGGGAACCGACGCGTCAATCCCTGGAAACTCTGATTCAAGGAATCAATTAATAGAATCTTTGTCTCGCAGACGAAAAACGAACGCCACCGAGAGGAGAGCGAGGCAAATTAATAAAAATAATAATAATAAAAATAATAAAATTCCACGTTAACCATTGACGACGATTACATTAATAAAAATTTTTTTTATTTATTATTTAGAATGAGCGGTTTTATTTTACAAAAAGCCACCCGTTAATCAAGGTGAAATTCCATAGATTCCAATAAACTATAATTAAACACGCAATCAAAAAGATGCCGAGCTGGATGAGAGCTCCGATTTAAAAAAATAAAAATTACATGTACACTAATAAACTACAGTCAATAAATTTTCGGGGGAAATCCTCCTAGTTCGTGGGTGCGTTAACAGAGGGCGTTGTCAAACAGGAAACGAAAATTTCACGAAACCCTTATTGCCATGACAACAGGATGAGGATGAGGAATGAACGACTCGCGTCTTTCGGCTTAAATGTTTATTTCTATTATTTTTTATACATAACTGTAGCCTTCTCGATAATGTTTTTTAATTAGAAAGCGTATGCTTTACTATTCTGATATTTACACAAACAGGACTCGAACACGCACTCCAATTGACCCGAGGGGCGGGAAACCCTACGCCCCAGCCTATAGAGCTAATTGAACAGCGATTTTAGGTCCTGCTTCGTTGTCTCATGTGCTCAGCACCATCGTGATCTAGTCACGAGCTCAAAAGCCACTCAAAGCCATGCGCCAAGTGTCATCGCTTTCGGTCCCGTGACACAAATTTAATTTCGGAGGGTCGCGTTTATACAATAAAAAAAAAAAAAAAACTCATCACGTGCATATCGTTAAAGTTCATTTTTATTTTTAAATATTAATCCCACAGATTTCTCCAGAAACCTTTTTCCAATTCGATAACCCTAAAGAGAAAAAAAGAGCACGTGCGTCCACTGACTGAATCGGGAAGTCAAACCCTCCATCGTTCTTTCCCCCAAGCCAATACCACCGACATCGACTCGCAAATCAACCGTGACCCACACACACACACACACACACACACACACACACACACACATACATACATACATACACAAATCCTTTCATTCAACGCTTGCACGCTCTCCTTTGCCAGTTTGTTTGTTCATTTTGCTTCTTCAGGCGGCGTGGCGAGGAGAGAAACAGAAGAGAGGCGATAGCCATCACAAGTAGAGCATCACCGACTCCCTCATCCTCCCACACAACAAAAGGTAAACGACAACCAAATAAACGACCACGTGACCTTGGCATACAAGAGACAACGATGAGAGCTTACCAAACGAACGTGCATTTCCTCCCTCGACAATTCGACCGCGAACCTTTTCTCCTGGCTTCTTGCCAGTCCATGCTAACTCAATGAGAGATGAGGCACAGAGGTGGCCCGCGGGCCGCATATATATGTTCAATAAAATCTTGTAAACATTCCAAGAAGGAGCTTTAGCTGTGAAGCAGGAATACATTTATTAATTTTCTAGCAGAACCCGTGCGAAAAGATTTTCTCACAAAATAAAGTTATATTATTAATGACTGGATATTATTTTTCACTAATGTTTTCTTTAGTGATCTCCATTGCCATGTTTTCTTTTATCGTTTAGCGATCTCTTGGCATTTCAAATGTTGAATTTGTATAAATAAATTTAAACTGCACCTTATTAAATTCGCATATTTCGAAAGGCTTGGAGTTTTTCGAACTGCGCCTATTTCGAATATTATATATTCATTCTTGGAGGTTTCAATTAAACTTTATTCTTTAAGCTGCTGTTGAAAACTATTTTGAATTATTAAAATTGTAAGTAATGGTTTAAGATAATCTAATTACAATAATAGTATAGAAATATTTTTTAAAATTTGAAAATTGAAATATTTCAAAAATCAAATAATAAGTCATCATATATTTTTGTTCCAGTACATGATTTTACTTTTCAGATATAAAAATGAATGGATATTACAAAAAAGGAAAAAAAATGTCTTTGTTATCTATAAATTATTATACCAATAAAAATATTGCAACAATTAAAATTCGTCTGCCCATCCTGAGTTTAACAATGATACTATCGTAACAATCGAAAGTTACTTTTTCAAATTGTTTACAACAACCAATCCCAACAATGGACTTGAAAAAAAAAAAGCTTCCATATTAGATAGTTAAATTTTCAAATTTTAAAAATCTCAATTGTTAACACCTAAGCAAAAACTCGAAATTTCATTAAATAATAGATTATGAGCAATTTAGCAATTGTGCGTCGACAAACCGATCGTCGCGTGCGCGTGCTCACGTCAACAATGCTTAAAATGTAAGCAGCAAGTAACAGTGTATTCATTCTTGACGAATCGATTGTTATATGACATGCCATTATCTTGGTATTCTTTACGGTCACTCTTTTAGCGCGTGAATTCGACGAAAAATCCTGAAAAGTTGATACAGCCGAGCTAAGACACCTTGATGGTTGTATTTCTGAAAACAGAATATGAAAAATTTAATCCGTTTTTAAGTTATCGTGCAAACAATGGCCGGACGGCCGGATAAACGTACAGACCAAGCGTGCATTCTTATAAGTATCTTTAGCAAAAAGCTCCTAATAAAGCGGTTTAGATGTATTCTTATCAGTTGTATACAGTAGTTAAAAATTTTAATTTTATTAAATTTAATATTTTCTTATTATTGTTTCACTTTGGAAAAGTTTAGTAAGTTATAGTTGAATGAACATGAGATTTAATCAATAACTTCTTATAATTTAATGATATAAATGTTAAATTTATTAATTTCTATTTTACTTCACCCCATGCCACTCTTATTCCCAAATTGATATTTCTCCTTATTCAATGCCAATCCAATAAAACTAAAATGCATAAATAACAAAAAAAAATTTATAGGGTTGATCAGATGACATTGATTGCGCCTCAATTTATTCTTTAACTGTCAAAATATTTTTAAATGCACATTATCCCACCCATCATCCTCTCATTTTGAGGTCAAGGTTGAGAAGTCAACAAGCCTTTCCGTTCTTTATACAATTTAAGTATAGGCCTCTATATATACTCTACCTATCTCTTTTATGTGTTTTTGGTTGAGGAGGTCGTGAAGTTTTTTTAGTCATTGTAAGAAGAATTACGCCACAAGGACACATTCGTGATCCCATGGTTAGGCCTTGGTCGAAGGTAATATTTTCATTATAACGTGAAATAATTCTGGATAAGAGGCTGGAAAGCACGCTGGAAATATTTATCGGTTGGGGGGGGGGGGGGGTTTTTAGATCAAACTCTACTCCATTCTTAGCCTCCTGAATAGGTACATTGTCCACATTCATTATTGGTATTTACGGAGAGATTAGTCTAGAAGTTGCGTTTATGCGGACATCTTGGAGCATTGCGCAGAAGTTTTAGTTTTTACACATTACGCGGGAGCGATTGGATTTTGTGGGAAGAGGTATTTGTTTTCAAATATCAATGGCTTGTATTAGATATGATTGGGATTTAGATATGGGGAAAATGTACTTACTCACGAGGCATCAATGCTGTAGAAATTATAGATATTTTCAATGTCCTTCTATCCTGGAGTTTGAAGGAAAATACTATTCCGCCTACAGAATATAATCATAGAATCACCAATAAACTTATGGCCGAATTCTTTCTATAACTACTAGAAAAATTCCACCTTATGGCTCTCCTCGATCAGGAACGCATCCCAGCCTGTCGCATAAGGTGAATGATATCCTCACCATGTATGATTCTTATATCATCGATGAAAATACGATATTAGGCACATTCAATGATTCTTCCGTTCGACTATCATTTGTAGTTAATTTGGAAAAAAAAATTAATAAGCTTAAGAGTAAGATGTTAGATCAATGATCTAAGATCATCTTACCATTCATCAATAAGATGTTGAAAGAAATCAATCTGCTCCTCCTCACTCTGCTCTCCAATTTCAATTACCTAAAATAAATCCATGATATTCAGCTCTTCAAAATGATTTGTAAAACGACACTATACGGTCTAATAGTGTTAGCTGCTTATAAAAAAAAAATTTCACTTCAGTAAAATTCGGCCGAATTTCCTCTTACTTCTTGCGCGAATGGAATGAAGCAATATTCAAATGAGCTGTCGGGTGAAAACGTTGATGCTTCAGGTAAAAATGACCAAACCAATTGCAGATTCTGCAAAGGCTATGGAAAAGTCTTTCCCGTGCAGGATTTAGTGCTTCTACTATAGAGTACAGCACTACAAAAACACAGGAATAAGTTTTATCTAGTACCGTGGTGAATAGCAAAATTGGAAATTTGAAGAAATGTGTCCCTTTATAGCGTCAAGTTCGCCCAGGAAAAATTAACCTTTTCAGCCACAGTATTCAAATGTTTGCCCCTAGAAAATTCACCTATGGCCCAAAAAATAGAGATATACAGTATATGGCAATTGTCAATCGAATCACTCATCATAAAGTTCATTAAGAAGTTCTATAAAGCCCGCCTGCATGGCCCCGATGCATGGAATATCGCCGTGAAAAAAAAACTATCCCCGCAAGCTGTATGAAATGGAAGTTTGTCGTGATGCTTGATGAGTTGCATGGGTTTGTCTGACCGATTGTGGTTAAGATTTCGCAACAATGGCTATCGCCTTGCCGAATCAAAGGTCGAGCTGAGTGGTTCTCTTAAAATTACTCCAAAAGACGTCTTGGTGATGGTAGAATACTGCTCAAATTGACAACCTGAAATTTATCGAATAGCGGTAAACGCCATAATTAAAGCAAATTATTATCAGGAGAATATTTTGGAACATATATATCTCGGGTGAAAATTATATGGAATAGGAAGAACAGCGCCTTTATTCAACAAGATAAAGCATACAACATTGCTTTCTCCATACAACATTGCGTTCTCCTACTTTTGGCTGAATGACAGAGGAGACTGGAATTCTCTTAAATACCCTCGCCATCAAATCACCTGATCCTTCGCCGGTCTTGTAGAACTTGGATTGACTCTGGAAAGTGTACCAGGAGATATGGAACTTCGCATGTTGCAATGAAGCCTGTTGCAGTGGAAACTACGATGCAACCTAAGGCCAGAGAAAACAAACAGAGCACAGTCGATAGTAGAGAAATGTTCACTTGAAATGATATCCATTCAAAGTCGACCGAGTTTAACTGAAATATCCTATTTGCTTTAGCTATCATCTCGAATGTGAATACCAAAATATCGCCCGCACTGCCTGAATTATAATTATTACTCTTTGGGTCCTGTTACTCTTTATCTAGACTATCCATGGGTTTTATGAACGTGGCGCAATTTTTATTCCATTTTAGTGTTCATTATAAAAGTGGTACGTCCACAACTCTTCCGTAGGTCTTTGTTTTGTTCAATAGTTTCGTTACAGTCATCGTTCTGTGTTGTTGGTATTCGGTAGTTACTGTCGGTCAAGAAGAAGACGTTCAAATCTGCTATTATTTGTTTTACAATCATAACAATTGGAAATTCTTATGCGATACTTCTGCTAATTCGTATTCTTTGGAGGTCGACAGGTACGTCACTCATATGGCTTAGCTTGAACTAAACAGTTGTACTATAATTTAAATGCTACTGCACTTCTTGGAATACATGCAACCTGGAGAAAGTATCGTTTTCGTGTAGGCAATATGAACAGAGACGTACCCCTATAATGCTGGTATTCACAACATTTTCTCCAACCTCTGTATTAAAATATAATATGTGATAAGCATTATGATTTTCACGACAGTGACAACGTTATTTCAGAGAAGGTCGGTAAATCAACATCGACGGAGCTAGATTCCCCAGTTTACACTTAAAGACAAAGTTTTATTTACATCTCTGCAACTGCTATAGAAGCGAAAAAATTTCCTTAGAAAGCGAAACCAAAGAACTTCATAAGAAATGGTGCCGCAATGCTCGTTAATAATATGCCCCTTTTTATAATTTTTTTTTATTGGGAGACAAAAATATATAAAGAGAAACAGATAGATGGATATCCGTCGCAGATGCATCGATGAGAAAAATATTTTTTTTTGTTAATTCCACTTCAAGTTCTGCCGGCGCCCGACTTTCCCGGAAAATCTCTGTAGCACAATCAATTCGAAGAAAAAGTCCACACAAATGCAGGGTTTTTACCCTCAGCCATTTTCAAATCCCCGTTTAAGAAATATCAAAAAGTATTTTAGCTCATCTAAAATATAAAAGAATAAAAATAAAAAATCTCAACAAAATATAGAAATCTACATTTTTCGGGGAAATATTCTTCACAAATACACAGTCGTCTTTTTTTGTCTCTATACCCGCATTATAACTTTGATATCAACATCTAATCATCTTTACACCCCTGTTATATAAGCCATCTCCAGTTGCGAAATAAACCATCTCCCCACCCTCATTGACTCATTAACTCTTGTTCTACCTGTCCTTATTATTTTCTCCTTCTCTCTCTCTCTCCCTTTAATTCCTTCTTCTAATTTAACCCTTTCAGGGGCGAATGAGTCATAAGATTTTTCCCAACTATTTATTTTTTATCTCAAAACCCCCTCCCCCCAACAACTAGTCTTCAACCCAACCCTCCCCTTGGGAATGATGACTCACTCACTCGCCTCTCATTGGGCTCCTGTCCTGTAACTCATGTTTATCCCATCCCCCAAAATGCACACCTGTGTTCTCCGGCCAGGTGAGCAAAGGGTTAGAGGGTTGATTTTTAATAGAAATAACAGGAATTTTCTAGTTCAAACGAGTTCCATCCTGACGAATTCACGGTCAATGATTTTTGCTCCCATTCCAAATACACAATAATAATAATACTAATAACAATAAATAATAAATTTCCTCGCTTAGAAAAAAAACACAAAACAAATGACGTTCAAGTAGATAATAAGGGATGACACAAAACTGTCCTTATTATATATTTACACGCTTTCGTTATTTTAATTTATTTTTCCTACTGTAGATCATCATTTGCGTTTCCAGTTCACTAACACCCATAGGAAATTCCCCCACAAATAGGGAAGTAAGGGGACGATTTTTTTTAAATTTATTTTCCCTTTATTTGTTTTAATTTTAGGAAAAAACGTTGAATAGTAGTCGTAGTAGTTATAGTGGTAGTGATAGAGTAAACGGCTCTCGTCTTTATTATTCCCTTAATTTTTTTTTTACTCCATAATTAAATCTAATTCGCTTCAGCCATGCGTAATCTGTTGAGAACACTCAACCCTATTCCGTAGGCAAAACAAAAACAATATATTAATAGATATTCCACCCCATTCCTCTCCACAAATGTGAATCACTTCTTCAAATAAAGTTCGCCTTAATTAATTAATAATACTAACAATAACACTCAAACGAACAAAATTACTTTATACCCACAGCGGCGTTCATCTTGAAATCAGATCTCCGTAAATTAACACTTTTTGGCCACACATACACGCAATAAAAACAACAAAATTTTTTAAACGGAAACACTAACCTAGTTAAACCCATTCATCTCCCTTTTTTCGTATTCTATTTAAAAATAATTCCAAAATAATTGCAACACCTTTCAACACTCAATAGCCGGCCGAGTGAAACCGTTTCAGGCCTTCTGCGTCACCCTCATTAATTTTTTTATTTATTTAAAAATAAGGATCAACCACGTGAAGTTTGAAATCAAGCTAAAAATAATGCTAAATGTATAGACAGACTGCACAATAAATAAATAAATCTCTATTCATAGGGAAACGCAAATTGTGCTAAAGCGCGCTCGACAGTTCCTCATTGCACACATTCCTTAACTCGTCAGTTCAAACACTCCCAGATACTATTATTATTACTTCTATTATAATTATTATTATTATTATCGCTGCTACTTAATAAGGTATAATAATTCCAAATATAAGGATTCCTGTGAAAAAAAATTCTTCTCCTAAATACCTATACATGTGTGCTCATCCCTCCCTCCTCCACCAGACAATGGAAGTTGGACGTAAGTGAAAAGGAAAGACCTTGGCCTTTAGTCGTCAAACGCTTTTTTTATAAATTTATTATCTTTTTTTCTATTTAAAAAAATCTCAAGGATTACAAGAAATATAATAAAAAACGTAGAGAGAGAGAGAGAGAGAGAGAGAGAGAGAGAGAGAGAGA
>JAHWFO010082787.1:475982-505790 GCA_023313115.1 Rhysida immarginata | reverse complement strand
AGAGAGAGAGAGAGAGAGAGAGAGAGAGAGAGAGAGAGAGAAAATTAAAATTACGAGTCCCCGTAGGTGTTGAGGAGGTGCCCAATTGTGTTCTCGTTTTATGGCTAAGTGAAACGTTTATTACTCTTGTTTAAGATAACATTTTCGGTAATAACCACATCGAGATACATATCTTAGCAAAAGATTGCTTCGAATAATTTTTTTTAAATTAAAACTTAAAAAGAAATCCTTAAATAACGCCTTCAGGCCTTGGTTTTTCGCTTGTTCCCGCCGAATGGGATCCAATTCATTATAATTTACTTTAGTAAAATTTAGTAAAGGGACGAATTTAACCAAATGGATCAATTCTTCCCAACTGGGCCTCACGCTAGCTTAATCTAGTTTAATCAAATATACACACTGCAAATAAATACACCTAAAATGCACCTAACATCATGTCTGAATTTTTTAAAATTATTTATCAAAAAGATCTTAAATATTTAGCTAAACCTTCAAAAATCAAATCTTACACTCTGAAATCTAAAATACGTCTTAGAATGATAACACTGTATAAAATCCTATTAGTCTCGGATCTAGGTCTCTGTGGTGTACGACGAAACGACGTATATCGAACCCTAGACTCCTATTGAACTCGTATATTTTACTGAAAACTTAATAAACAAGTAATTGATAGATAATAATATTGCATAAAAGTAAGTATTTAATTGTTTTTCGTCATTTTACATGTGGTTGCAGTCATTTTATCACTGACAAGGCAATCATCCGAATCTGTATCTCACAGATTCACACATAAAGCTGCTCCATAATGTTTGCAAAATAAGAAATCGCCACATTCAAAATAACTGCGAAAACGAAATAATTTGTGTGTCTATAGCCATACAAAGACTCCATTGTTAGTAGCATTATAAAAGAACGTTATAAATTAAAATACTGGACGGACGATTTTGATAGGGAGGCCTAAGTCACAATTTTAAAAAAAAATCATTACCAATTAAAGAATTCCATTACTAATTTCCTAAAAACGTTTAAGATTATTTTCTTTCAAATGTTAACAGTTTAACCCTTGGAAATTCATCATGGAAAAGTTCAACACAGCCACACGAACCAATAATGCCCTTGTTGAAGTTGTTTTGAAAATCCATAGCCCATTGCCTCCACTCTTGAGAGCAAGATGCATCAATGCCGAAACGACGCTCTTCCCGAGAGTTCAGCATCTTCAGAGCATCCATGAAAAAGACTACACATTATCCATACAAGGTGCAATTAATCCAACATATGGAATGAAATTCGTTCACTTGAACTATAAACGTTGACTCATGAATATGAAAAAAAATACTGGAAAGAGCGCTAACTTTCAAGGTGGCAAATGGAAGTCATTTGCGAGACATTATCTTCCATAATTAAGCCAAATGGACACCGAGTGGTAAAACCCTGAAAAAAACTGACGTTTCGGATAGAGACTATTCTTTGTCAAAACAAAAAATAATAATTTTGCCTTGATTATTATTTTTTCATTCTGTGTAATTTTTCATTATTGTATTCTTCTTTCCTTCTATATCCGTCATAAATAACTAAAATTATCCAAAGGCCGCATTCTTATAAGCAGAAAAAGATATTCATTTAGTAAATGTATTAAAAAGTGAATTGGTTTATAAATGATGAAGCAACGAATGGACGGTTCTGTATTTGACAAAAAAAAATCACACAAGTAATTAATTTGTATGAAATGATTAGTACATAGAAACAGGCACTGTACGTCTTTTCATTTCATATACATCCCTTATTATCCAACAGAACATGTGAAAGGCAATTCACAGATCTTTACAGAGGTAACAGGAGTAAGGCAGAATGCAAAAACATCTTAACCCATGGCTTTGCTTCCAACCAAAATGTTAACCAATGCTAACAATCAATTTTTTTGACTACACTGGTGCACACGTTCAAATATATACTCATACACAGTAATCATCAAATCGCATTCTACATTAAGTCAGGGAATATCAACAAGTATACATAAGCAGATAAAAAAAAAAAATGAGGCAATCGACCCGACCTATGACGACAAATGAGCCTTTGACCCCAACACAATAAAAAGGAGAAAGGTCAAAAGTAGGAAAAGAGTACCCTCCCCCATTTTCAGTCACTGGGGACAATGACGAAATAGAAAAAAAATGGGGAATGCAAAAAAAAGGTCAACTGAAGATCGGATGCTGTGTAAGGGTATAATTGATATAACAATGGTGTTAAGACCAGAAAAATGGTAAAAACAGTTGAGAAGCTGCCACGAAATATTTTTTTTTCTAACTGCTTATCATGTCTAAAAAAATTTACAAAATAGCTCAAATTACTATAGACTTTGTTTTTGTGACCAGGACACTGATATTTTCAAATTTACTATTTCCAAGGAGAAAAACGGACGAGTCTGGATCCTTTCGTTCAAATGATAAAAAATGATTGAGTAATCAAAATTGACCTAGGTTTATACTAAAATTATAGACAAAGATTTACAATTTATTATTTATTTCTATACATCACCTTGAAAAATGATCTCCCAAAACGCATCTCTCACCTTGTCCTTGGTATATATCCTCATAGAAGCGCTCCCTTTGTTCCCTTTCAATAAACCATATGCAAAAACCCCAGTGCATTAGGGGATTGATAGTATCAACCGAGCTTTACAAGCAATCCAAACGTGCGCATTATGGCCCTGCAACAATGCAAAGTACATCCGTCATTATCAAATTTCAAGAGCAACAGCACACAAACGCGTGAACCCACTTTGTTTACCTTATTCAAAACTATTGGGATTGATAGTAAACGCAGACAATCACAGCGGTAAACAAAGTGGGTTCACGCGTTTGTTTGCTGTTGCTCTTGAAATTTGATAATGACGGATGTACTTTGCATTGTTGCAGGGCCATAATGCGCACGTTTGGATTGCTTGTAAAGCTCGGTTGATACTATCAATCCCCTAATGCACTGGGGTTTTGCATATGGTTTATTGGTCAAGACTGAGGGATATCCTGCTGCGGCCAATTTGGCTTTAATATTCTTCATTTTAGTTTTCAACTTTGTGAATCACTGCGGCCAAGCTCCAAGCCCCTCCTCCTTCATAATGTGAGCTTCTTGGGGAAGTGTTTAAAAAAATTCCTTTGCTTCAGATCGCTTAGGGAAAAATTTTTGAAGATACTTGAAGGCTGCCGACTCCTTTTCTGGAACTGCGGCTACATGTTTCCTAAGGCCTATTTTGATGTGCAATAAGGTTCGTAAGCCTAATACAGCAGCTCCAGAAAAGCTCCAGAACAAGTCAGGAGTAATTTTCCTTTCGTGTTGATCAATGGAGATGGACAGCAAAATGCATTTGTCAAATTCTTGCAGCCTCTTGATGTTACCTCTGAAAAAATGCAGATTTCTATCCACGTGGATAATCAAACTGCCCACAGTGATTATAGCTCAAAGGAAAAAGGTGCGAAGGAGCTTTAAAATCGAGAAATGCAGTGAAGCACAAATCACCTAACAATATCAAGAGTTTTCGCGAATGGAAACTATCTTCATCAAGGCAAGTTCTCGAATCGACAACGACGTCATCATCAAAGCAAAATGGAGCGCAGAGGAATCGGAAAAAAGCGCTCATTTTCACTTTACCAAAGCATTTTTAATAAAATATTACAATTAAGTTAGAATTCTTTGTTTGATACATATTTTTATTAACTTTGAATAATAATATTATGCAAAAAATTAATATTTTTTTTCGTAAATATTTACCAGTAACCCATTAGAACTTGTTTTCCGGCAGTTCCACGATAACGGACCCGCTCAATTCGCTTCGTTGCACTCGATTTATTTCGGATTGGAAATAAAAAAAAAATAAAACCAAAAAAAAAGTCTTTGACACTTTCCCCGACATCGATACCCACTACGTTATAGTCAATTTAACAAACGCAAAAGGCCAAAACGAGCACAAACGTCGGCAAGGCCACCGATACGGCGAACTGTTTTATTACCGGGAAAAATAAAAGTATTAATTACTTATTAAAAAAAATTCTTTGCAGCGCCCACCCACGTATACATCCTTAATATTAATCCACTTTCGCTATAACAAGAGTTTTGACCTCCTTCTCATCACATTCCTCCGATTTTTAATAGCATCAACAACAGAATGTTCTCCGCTAATGAATCATGCTAATAATGATGAAGATGAGTGCCTGGGCGTTCTTATGTTCATAAACAAATGACATATTAAGCTACGCGTGTTCATAAACAAATGACAAGCGGTGGGAAAGCATTCCACTCTGTCCATTGGGGGTGAATTCACCTTCTCCTGATCCTCCTTTCCCATTTTCTCCTTTCTTTCACTTTCTTTCTATTATAATCCCGTGCGTGTGCGTGTTACTGTGGAATGCGACCGCCGAAGCTGCTTGGTGGTCAGTGAGCCAATGTCAATGCCAAGGTCAGGGTCGTCCCACCATCCTTCTCCTCCCACACAACCAGCTTAAAGGGAACTAACCATATCGACAACATCTCACACCCTGCTACTCGGCGTTGTGTTTTCAAGAGCGGCCTTGTTTCCATGGCTCGTCTCATAATGGATTAGGAGAAACCGACTTAATATAATAAAAACTGTTTACTGCGTTCGATCGAAGAATTTAACACGTTATATATGCAGAGCAATATAAATAAAAAAAAAATACTAAATTAAAAAAAAAACAAACCTAACTAAAAATCAGCATTGGCATGGAACTCGTTGAATTCCAGGTAAGAGTTTGGCGCAATATTTAAAGCCATGTGATATCAAAGGGGCCATCCAAATTTAAACGTCGCTTCACGGGAGATTTCATTCCTGCGTTTTCATCATCATTATTATTTATTGTTAATTTTCTAAATTTTAAGAGCTATTTAAATAATTTAAATTTAGCACTTAATATTAAAAATTAATGACAATTTTCGATAATTTAAATTTTAATTCTAATTATTATTCTTTTAAATTTCTTTAATGAGTAGCTAATGAGTTGGGTACTCGATATCAGAACACTAAATACACCGATAATTTTAAAGTAAAAAAAAAAAAAAACTAACCTCGAAAAGCAATTATTAAGAAAAATAAAAATAAAATCAAAAGAAAAAAATTAAATTATCAATTTTGCCTCCTGTACGTGTAATTGCGGGCTTTTCACTTCCGATCCGTGACGTCATATGCTGGCACTAGTTCAAGGTTCAGCGACAACGAAAGGGAAAGGCACCCTCTTTCTCATCACTTAAGCGTCCTCATTTCATTTATTTATTTATTTATTTATTTATTTATTTATTTATAACGTCCTCTTCCAACATCAAAATAAAACAAAATTTAAAAGACAAACTATTCAAAACATCTAAGCAGTTTTAATAGCCTGGCTTAGGTATTTCGCGTAAATAACAAAACAATGTAACGAAAAGATTGAAACGTTAATGAGAGAGCGGCAAGGGTAGAGTCACGTGAATTCACGCTCGTTTCGGAATTAAATAAGTTTTAATGAAGGCAAACGCATTTTTTAATTTTTTTTTTTTTTTAAATTCGGTTCGTAAACCCCTCTTAAAAGGGAAATAACTCTTCTCTCTAATCCAACGGTTTTATTGATGAGGGTCGTTCAACTGAGGAACCCAGGCGAATAAACAAACTCAACAAGTACATATAAAGAGTCTATACAAAGCGAGAACTTTATATCTAAGGTGCAAAATATTATACAAAGGTTAAGTTTAATCATCGTTTCCAATCAAGCTTAATCGTCTATTAACCCGCTATAAGATCAAGTTCGTCGCCTTTTCTTTAAATGCCGATAATAGAAAATTAAATTTATTGAACTTCCGTATTATTATCAGGTTAAATATTTAAAATAAAACAAGACAATAAACCGAGTGACTTATTTAAAATTCTTCGAGTAAATATAAATTTTAATTCCATTTATAGATGAACGATATAGGAAAAGACAATCGCTTTGCAACACAAACAAGACTCAGTTGCTCAGAGAATTCTTTTACTTCAACCAATGCAA
The DNA here is from genome assembly GCA_023313115.1 of Rhysida immarginata. Lineage (NCBI taxonomy): Eukaryota > Metazoa > Arthropoda > Chilopoda > Scolopendromorpha > Scolopendridae > Rhysida > Rhysida immarginata. Next base: position 499,761 of record JAHWFO010082787.1, on the reverse strand, counting down.
GTCGCACTGCACAAATCAATCTGCAGAAAATACAAAAACATACATCTCTAAATGTGAATAGCTTGCAAAAAAAAAATACAATATTCCCTCAACATACACTCAATCATGACTCGAAAAGAACGTAGTGGTAGATTTGTCCCTTCTATCCTCGATCAAGCCAATAGGAACCGTCTCGACCTGACCTGTAGCAAATAAAAGGGTCAGGACTGCCATAAAGCATCGTATTTACTGAATTTTGGGTCCATGCATTTAATAAAATTAATATAATTTTCTTTAAATTTTAAACATTTACATAGAAATTCTTTTGATTGTCTGCCGTAATTCTTCAAGTGATTGCCAGAGTCTTCTGCTGCTTTTTAACAGTTTTCAAGAATGAATTGAAATTAATTTGAATTTAAAATACTTTTTTCCCCTAAAGTAATCTATACCATATGCTTCTCAAAATCTAAAAGAAATACATTAAACGTCACTGTGTAAATACGGAATTTTAATTGATCTATTATTAAAATTGCGTCCATTTTAATAATGGCCGTATAAGCATGCCTATTACCGATAAGTCTACAGAAAATTCAGGTCTAAACCGACATAATTGATCTATTGAAAGATATTAAAATTTCTCCTTAGAATATCTAAAAAGCGTTATTAGCGCTGTGTTTTCGTTGAAGTGAATGAGAGTGCCTAGAAGTTCGCTAAAAAGACAAGGATAGCAGCTCTACAATGTACAAAAAATATTTCGGACAGCACCCTAATAAGTGAATATAAATTGTCAAATATGTTAAGATACACTGTTGGAAAGAGGAGACCCCCATTGATGCTGCTTCGCAGTCGATTTCTGATATTCTTCCAGCACTTCATTGAGAGCCTTTTAAAAACCATCTTCCTATGTAACAGAATAGGATGCCGCACTTTTCTACCACTAGAGCTCATATCTTAAATTTAACTAGATTAATATTGAGAGAAGAGTCTTCTAGAAACTTAAAAAATAAAATATAAATTACCAAAAAAAAAAAAACTTTAACAAAAGTAAACAGCCTTTGTTAAATGAATTTATTGTATAATATAAAAATCATTTAATAATAATAATAATAATAATAATAATAATAATAATTAGAAAACTTTACGAGGGGCAGACGGATCCAAATTCTTGGCGCTTCTTCGAAATTGACGCAATTCAGTATATCTTAAGGAATTTCATGGCGACCCAATCTAGCTTGAAGGGAATAAAAAAATTTTTTCTGTTTTGTTTTTTTAATAATAATCAAATTGCTAATGAGTTCTGTTAAACACTCTTTAAAAATAAAAATTAAAAAAAAACTCTCCTGCAATTGCTTTCTCTCTCTCGTAAGTCTGGGAAAAAATTCTTGCAAAGGAAAAACGATCGTCTTACATTCGAATTTCCACGAGTCTCCAGAATTAAATCACAGAGGAGATGATGAAGTAAAGAAAAATTTAATAAAAAATAACTGAATGATAGAGCGAGTGAACGATTGCCCAAGAAAAAAAATAATAAAAACAATAATAATAATAATATTAATAATAATCACGATATGTGAGAGAGCTCACATTTCGATCCTAATTCGTTAATAGCTGCAAGAAGAGTGGATTCGAGCACCGTAAAGAAGAGAAAAAAATTATAATAAAAATATTAATATTGATACATTAGAGTCATCATTTAAGATTCAGTACGTGCAAATAATAACATCCGGTCCCGTTTTAAATTAAGCAAAACGATTCCTAAGCCTCGATGCATTCGCCTCTATTTTCGAGTGATGGGCACGAATCGCCCTTCGCCTTCGCCAAAAGCAGACGATTATGCTTTCATCCTTTTAAACCGCTATAACGGGATTCCCAAAAATGTTAGACGATGAAGAGTGCTTATACCTTCACCAAACTTTAAGATGACTTTCGTCAACTAACAAGGACCAAATGGTAAAAATATAATTTTATTCTGAAACGACTGGAATAAACGCTTCATCATCTTCATTATTTTGTGATAGTTCTTGATTCTAGAGAGCAAACACCTTCCCGCGGTTGCTTTCTAGAGGTAAGTCTAGGGATTCGAATGCCCCTGACAGCTTGTCCAGTGTTGAAATGTCAAAATCTGGCTACAGAGTTGATAAATTTCCACACCCATAGCCTCAATAGTTATATCAGCAATGGATGTGCCCTTTAACCAATTCATCTACGGCGCAGCCGACGAGAAAGACATAATAGACTGAGCAACAATCCAATGTTCACCGTTGCCAACAAACGATGAAACATTGATTCTTAAAATTTAAGATGGAGACAATGACGGTTGGATTGTTGCTTAGACTACTACAGGTGACTTTTCAGTGCCATCGTCTGTGGTCTGCGGGCATGTTAGCTTAGATCTGGCTACCCAAAACAGAAACACACAAAGTTCCATTGAATTGTCTTATTTTCCATGATTGTGGTGTTACATCAAAGAAACAGCTTCAAGCAGTTTTCTAATGGTTCGTGACAATACTCTTGCTTATAATCACAATTGCTGTCATTGTCTATTCGTTACAGAAATTCTTACCATCTCCTATGTTTTCCCTTGCTATGTTCTTGCATTGCTGATTCCATATTCAAAGTCATGTTCCAAATCTATGACGCTCCCATGTCCGTCAGAATAATTACAAGGGGAAGTCATTAAGTTACAAATGGATATAGAAATGAAGCAAATAAGAATTACTGATTTGAAAGCTAATTTTATTTCTCCACATAATCTTCTTGTACATTGAGGACTTGTCCCATCGTTTTACCTTGGGGACGAACAATGGAAGTCGCCTGGATCAAGGTAAAAGCTACACGGAGGATACTCGAAAACTTCCCAGGATGCTCAGTTGTCGTGTTTGCAATATGGGGACGCGCGTTATCATGCAACAATAACGCGCCTTTGGTGAAAAGCTCTGGTCACTTCTGGCGAATGACATTACGAAGTTTCATGACGAGGTTACATTAGAAATCGGCATTTACAGTTTACTCTCGCTGCCTTAATGTGGTAAACAATATGCCCTATAACCCAGAAGACTGTGGGCATCACTTTCCCGGCGATGAAGCTGTACTAAGGGAATTCGCCGCCTGGCTCAGACAGCACCCCAAAGAATTTTATGCTGCTGGTTTTGAGGATCTTGTGAAACGATGGAACAAGTGTCTCGGGAGATTATGTGGAGAAATAAAACTAGTTTTCATGTCAGTACTCTTATTTGTTTCATTTCTATATACATCTGTAACTTAGATATTGACTTCCCTTTGTACCAAACTCAGACAGTTGTGATAACTTGCTCAAATACATATTGTTCACATAGAAAAAAAACCCCCAAAAAAAACCAAATTGACATGACTTCTGACATCGTAAGTTTATCTACTAATGAGTACTTTTTTTGAACAAGAGGTATTCTTCTTTAGCATTATAATTATCCATAGTTACTCGTTTCTCCAAGTGAAATGACAGTTAACTTTTAATGAAATTTATTTAACCGAATTAAGAATTAATGTTTACTCAATCAGGTGGAATTTACTAAAGTTGTTGACTTATTCAATTGGTGTAATGTTCCAATTCTTCTACTTTAGTGTAGTTATCACATGTGAGGGTGACAACAATCGCATCATCTTTTTTTATAGAACATCTATAAATGTCCTTTAAAAATAAAATTGTTCACTGCAGTCGTTTAAATCTGAAATCCATTAATTCAATCTTCGTCCCATTACACTTTTCAAATCCTTGATGTGTTCAAGGTCGTGGGCTCGAAACCCAGTCAAGAATTACCGTTATCATTGTCATTAATGATAAGTTTTTTTTCCGCCAACGAAGAATCATAAAAATAATGAAGGAACCAATTAAAGCGATCGATAAAGCAATTCATTAACTAACCACGATCAACTTCACAACTTCCTTCCTTTCCCCTTCGGCAATCAAATTCAAGGCAGGGAGCACCGACAGCTAAACCTAAAAATAGGACGACCCCCGATTTATTATTATTTACGAGATATATCGACGATATACAGGGTGTTTTTGAATTGAGTACAGATTTTTTGGGAAATGATAGAAGAGGTCCTTAGAAGTATTTTTTGTCTTATGAACATGGGGTCCCCGCAGCTCCGTTTACTTACATTACTGCATTGAACAATCAAATGACACCGGGACGCAGTGTGCGTTGGTAGGCCTAGATTATTTTATTTTTAACAATTAACACAAGCAATGGTGTACTCCGAACCCGTAGATACCGAAGAAGAATTGGCAGCTCGTGTTGTCGCGGCAGCAGGTGACATCAGCGACCGTGCAAATCAACTGTTTCCACGCGTACATCAATCCATCATAAGGCGTTGCGAATTGTACTATGAAGCAAATGGCGGTCATTTCGAACAATTACTGTAAAAGTTATTACAGTAGATTGTTTGTGTTAATTGATAAAAATAAAATAATCTAGGCCTACCAACGGACACTGCGTCCCGGTATCATTTGATTGTTCAATGCAGTATTGTAAGTAAACGGAGCTGCGGGGACCCCATGTTCATATGACAAAAAATACTTCTAAGGACCTTTTCTATCATCTCCCAAAACATCTGTACTCAATTCAAAAACACCCTGTATACTCCTTTTTCTTTCTTTATTTACGAATTTTTGAGTCCTCACGGGCGTAATAAATCGAGGTTTTTTTTCCTACCAACGACGTCATCAATTTGATTCTCAACGGCATTTCTTTCCTGCCATTTCCTCGTCACCTATCAAAGAGGAAGAGAGAGAGAGAGAGAGAGAGAGAGAGAGAGAGAGACGAAACACTCTTTAAGCCTTATGTATTAAAATAATAAACAAAAATAAAATAATTTTTTAACAAGAGCAGATGATCTTTTATATCCTTTCTCAAACCAATTTTTCTCCTCTTGAGCTCTTCGATAGCAGCAAGACCTGCCAACCAAAACGTTGTCGTCGAGTGTCGTTCGATTCGTCCCTCGACTCCCAAAAAAGGAGAAATTAAAACCAAGACACGCACACACGCACACACATATACATAAACCTCTATTCTTCCAATATCTTAAAGATAAAAAAAAGCGAATAAGAAGGAGGAGGAGACATTTGATCATCCGCAGCGGCTGGGCAACCTAGAATTAGGCCGCGTCCGAGACCGTCAATTTACCGCTTCCACGAGCCACGTGACCTGAAATCCTATGAGAGCCAGAGCCAGCACGACAATTGTCGGCCCTTTTTAATTATTATTTTTATCGTCCAATCTTCATATTTTACCATTCGGCACTAAACATTTAAAAAAAAAATAAAACAACAAAAGAACGAAGAGACCATCGCCAACAACAACAACAACCAAAGCAACTGATTCAAAATGATAATAATAATTGTAATATAAGAATTAAGAAAGAAAAAATAAATAATCAAGGGGATTGCCGAAATCCTCGATTTCTTTTCCTTTTTTTTAAAATTTTCATTATTATTATCATCATCATTATTATTATTCCCTTTTGTCGAATAACATTTTGGCGGTCACAAGATGCAGAGAGACTTCCCACCGCAACGAATGGGGTCGCCTTCCTTCCTACCTTGCAAACTCTGACCCTCATGAACCCCTCCCCCCCAAAAAAAACTCTAAAACCCTTCTCTATATTAATAACAATAATTTATTTTATTTCTTAACGTTATGAAAACCCACCATTAGTTATCTCTTCGTAATCGAAACGAGGAAGGAGAGTTCAATTAAAGGTTCGACTGGTGACCTTTCACCTCTTAGTTCATTCTACGGGAACCTTCCTCATAGATAACCCAACATTTCCATCACGCCATTTTCATCCAAAATGATAACCCAACGCATGCTATGATTACCACGATTCATTTTCTGAATAGTAAAAACTTGAATAGGTTCGAGTCCCTGTATTCGTAAGATTCCAAATGAGCCTTTCTCAGCGAGAAAGTCTTCCAGAAGCTTAATTAGATACGTCCAACCAATTAGATTATACATAAAAACATATACGAGTAATTTTAATTATATCTACTTCCCCGGTTAATTTTTATTAATTGACAAATATATGTAAACAGGAGATTACGGAAATGTCCAAAAAAAATTTCAAAGCTAAAACGTCTTAGGATTCTTGTAGACAATACTTTTCAGAGTCAATTTTTTAAATGAACTAATATCTTGTTCTACAGGCTTTATATGCAACATAGACACTACTTTACCAATATTATCTGGACACCTGTTTTTAGAGAAAAAAAAATAAACAGCCTAATCTTGTGCTATATGTGATGACCGATCAATAATTTTGGCACATTCTCCATGGATTTTTATAAATATCACGTGATATGTTCCTCCTCCATTCATCTTTGCTTTGTGAGCGATGTTCACGTACACATACTCAACCAACAATCCACTTTATCCAGAAGACTCGAAAACCCAATTTCCTCAAACTACACCAGCTATATAACACTTTTATCCTGCTCATAGGCATATGGACATTGCTATTAAGAACAGAAGAACTGTCCAGAATAGTCTGTTTTTTCCATACTTTCCGTTGTTTTGTCAACAAAGGCTAATGAAACCAAACCATAAAAAACAACTTTCACGGTCTCTTTTCACGGCTCCATTTCTTACCCAAAAACATTTTGCTTCTTCTATATTTTGCCCTTATCCAATATTCGCTTATTTATGGCCTGCAATTTCGCGGTGCTACTATGAAAACAAATCTAAAGCGTTTAACACCGAAATGGTTTGTCCGTAGTTTGTTGAAATTAAAAATATCCAATGCGGTCTCTCATCTTTTTCCTTTAGCTGGCATCACTTCAGTTTATCATTTATACTCTTTTCATCTCGCTCTTTTCATTTTCAAAGCTTTAAACAACAAACTCATCTTTTCTCTTCCTCTCAACTTCTTAAATCACCAGGGCCTTATAATCTACGCAATAAATATTCTTATCAACTCAAACGTGTTACTAACGCAGGCATCAGACTATGAAATACTCTTACCAATGAAATACGTTCCTCCCCTTCTTTGAGTATATTTAAACACAGACTGAAGAAGTATCTATCAAACTCCCCTTACTAACCTATTAATCTTGTTTAGTTTAGTTTACACCAGCTCTCTGTAATTAATTTTGTTCAATTACTATACTTCCTCCAAGGACCTAACTTGTTTTCACAATATCCGCCTGTCTGTCCGTCCATCCGTCCGTCCCCTTTATAATTTCCACAATTTTTGAGATAGAAGGTTGAAATTCGGAATATAGCTTACTATGGACATGTGCATCTTCACTATTTAGTTTGGTTTTTATTGGTCCACTGGGGTCGGAGTTTCGGGGGCTGAAATTAGAGGGGACCAAATGGTCTACGCATATTTATGCATATAAAGGAGTGAAATTCAGATTCCTCTAAGCAAGATCAACATTAGTTTAAAGTTTGGGCCAAATTGTCCCAATAGGGTCGGAGTTGTGGGGGTGGCAGTCACTTAGTCTTTAGAACTATAGCAACACGTGGCGATGTCATATATCATTCGTTCGGAAATGATGAGAAACGAAAGAAGATAGAGCTCTTTTTCATTTTCAAAATACCACGTTCGAGAAAATCAATTGTTCGATTTAAAAAATGAGGGGGGAGTTTAAAAAGTGCAGATAAAAGGGCAAAAATAGATGACCTCAGCGCTTCTGCTACTTTTCTATACTTTCCTCGGGAGGATTAATTTCTTGTAATATTATTATTATAATTAAAAAAACAAAACAAAAAAAAAAACTCTATTCTAAAAGGACATTCGCCTCACCTAATAAATATATATAATAGCCAATCAATAGTTCGAAATTTAACCTTTTAAACCTGTTCTTACACTATGGCAAAGTGTGAAGAAATCTATTATTAGCCCGTTCTGTTGGCTTTGTTGGTTTACATGACTGTTTTTCTGAGAGATGAAGTCCCTTTGCTTTTTCGTTGGCATGGTGAATTCCCCATACTAAAGCACTGGTATCTTAGTAAATTCCAGTCTACATTGGAATCCTTATATTTACTCAGAGTACTGCATCCCGAGCAATTGGATCTTCCCTGTAAGGGATTGTGACATTACGCATTCGTAGCACTATCCCACTTTCATGGACGGTGGAATTAATATAGCTTATTTAATCGAGTCAAAATTTGGACGAATTTACGCATTTCATAACAAATCCTCGAATCAGCTCTATTGGATAAGTCAGCTAATCGGGCACTGCACTTGTTTTTTTCCTCCTCACTGGAAATGGCATTTAAAAATTTCGCTTTACGGGGAAAACCTGTAAAACCTGGAAAAGTAATAGTTGGTAGCGCATTAAGTAAACCCATTTCCGTTTTTTCTTCTGAGTTTTATGTTTTGGTTTTTTAATTTGGTTCCATTTATTTTTCATCGAGAGAAGATAAGATCTGTCAACATTACTTGCAGATTGGCTAAATAAAATGCTTGGGTTTTTTTTTTTAATTTGCATGAATAACTTTTTTTATTTAGTTTTATTAGTAAAAGTAAATAAATCTAGGATTCAACCATGTAGTTATTTATTTCAATAACTCCATTTAGCAAAATCACCCACATGCTCCTTTCCACCAACGTTTCCTGTTTATAAGAAATTCGATCTTTTTTATGTTTTAAATTCAAAAGAAATTTAAACAATTCCATTCAAAATAAAAAATCAATCTTTAAACAATTCTATTCGCACTCAATATAGTTAAAAATCTGTTAAAACTTTCGCATAAGATCTAGATAATCAATATTCATACAGTAACCCTCAAGGCTCCAATCAGTCAGTCATCGAAGGAATATCACAGTCAATCTCACACTCAAGGAAGAACAGATAACATTAGCGCTATCTTCTTTACACAATTATCACATACAGGGAAATTTCATAGATACATCATATATAGGTGTATTTTAACGAATTAAACAATATCCTTTCGATTTATTTCTCGACACCCTTTCATGCAAATATGTTACAGCAAGTCAGCGGGGATCACTTAATTAGAGTTCTTCTCTAAATTTCCTTTAACTATTTCGATGACCGGTGCTTCGACTGTATTAATTGAGTTAATATCTCACTAAAACTAAAGATACCACTTGGAAATAGTTATATTTTTAGAATTTATATATAAGCAACATTTAATGTACGTCTCATGATAAGTATTCCACAAATATGTAACTCGCATCGAATTAAATACAATAAAATTAACAAGATTAATCAAATCTTAAAATTAATAAATCTGAGAGGATGTTGTTCTCTGTACTGTGTTTAAAGACAAAATGAAAAGAGATCTTGCAGTACAACACTGTAGTTTTAAACCAACTAGTTTCGGCATTTAATCACGCCTTCATCAGGGTACAAGAGAAATGGGCTAGCAGCCCTTACATAATGAAACAGTAAATGATCTGAAATTAATATTGGATTAATATGAGAAATAACATGAACTTTATTGATTAAATTGTTTAAAAATAATTATACGATAGAAGTCAACACATTCCACTTTCTATATGTTGAAAAAGGAAGACATTAATGTCAAGAGAAATCGCAATTGAATTAGGTTAATGGAAATAAAGATCTATCCCTCATTGTTTTGAGATATTTTGAGTTTTATTAGAAGCTTTGTAGTGAATATTATTAATCATGCAATAGTTTACTGCCCTCAAAAGGAAAATGGAGCTATGACAATCCATAATACAGCAATAACTCAGTCAGGATAGCCACCTTTTTCTACCAATCCCTTCAATTGTGAGTTGAATGTACAAAGCGCTTGCGCACATAAGTTTGGATCCATAAAATTTAACATATTTGAGATTGAAGGTCAAAAACTTATTGGCGTAAAAATTCTGTTCACAAGGTACCTTTGTTTAGCACAGTTAAATTGCGACAGAAGATGGTCCTATTTTTTACGGGGTACGAGGTAGCATTCCTAAATTATAAGAAAATAAAATCATGTATCTATATTTTGTTATATAATAAACATCTTTTGAAATTTAAAAAGACGTTATAAAAGAGTCTTTGGAATCTAAAAATTTGTATTCCAGATCCTTGATAATAACGCCGAAATGTTCGTCGGGTCATTTATCATTATATTGTTCTTCTTTTTTATCAAAATAATGTATTAGTGAAGACCCAATCCAGTAGTCTCATCCATGTTTATGTGTTGTGTGTGTTCAAATAAATGGCCAGAACAGCACAAAATGACCTTATATCACCATCTATACGCTGTTGCTTTATTATAATCACGCTAGAGATAAAATACGTTTACAATACTTTGACATGTTCAATGAAATGGTATGAACTCAACGATAGCCAAGATTAACTCATTGTTGTGAGGTTTCTGACTAAGACCGTGTCCATAAACTGATGGAAACAAATGCAACTTATCATCAACATCCTTTGAGAAATTATATAAAATAAAATTCGAGAGCTCTTAAAAATGACTCGTTCTCCTTATATTTTTTTTTTTTACCCTTATACTCCAAATAAGGAAATTCAAACGATGAGGAGAAATACGCTGACAATGAAAAAACCTTTCGACCCAATTCTTCAAAATCCGACAGGTTACGAACGAAATAGTAGGGGTTTGCACATTCCAACAACTCTCCCAATCCTTTCTATTGAACTTCAACCCCCTTTTATTGTAAGTGGGTTCAAATCGGATTGCTCCATTTCTCCCTAACCTCTCAACGTCCTTCCAAACCCAATCGGTCAACGGCAAATCGTCGCCACTTTTGGCAAATCTCATTAAAAATGAAATTTTAAATATGATTAAGCAAAAAGAACTTTAATTAAATTCCTCATTAAGTAGACTATATTTACAGCATGGAAACAGCATTCCTCACTAGAAACTGGAACCTCCCGGTCCGTGTCAAAACACATTGCATCGGGTTTGGCGAACTTTAAAAGAAACATAAATAAAAGTTAAGAAGAAAAAAATTGTTATTATTATTAGAAAAGACCGCGTGAATTTAAAGATTAAATTATAATTTATTGTTATTCATCTTTAATAACCTAAAACGACCCCTTCTAAAGAGGATAATGCATTCCAAAGCCGAGCATTCCCAGCAATTTTGCTTTTACTCTCGACTGTTTCGAATGAACGATTAAAAATATATATATATATATATTTTTTTTTTTTTTCAAATATTAGTCATCCTTCCATTGGGGGGTCTGAGAAGCAGCAAATAGCGGGCATACCCCGTTAACCGAATGCCATCCATCCATCCATCTGATCAGCTGCGTACATCGCCTCCTGACTCACTTTCCTTCCTTCCTTCCACATAAACTCGATTTTTCCCTTATTTACACTTCATTTTAATTATCCCGCTATTTTAAAAAACCACCACCTGTGGAATTCATCGTTATTCTTTGCAAGGAAAAAAAAAAAGAAAAGAAAAAAAGAATTTCCCGCTCATTACCGCGTGCAGTGAGTAATCTCACGTGACCCTACCCGAAATAAGTAGCGGCACAGCTCCTCACTGCAAATCGCTTGCCCACCTGTTCCAATCCAAGATGGCCGCCTCGAGCTGACTCACAACACCGAGGCCACAGTACGGGCTCAAGGTCACTAAACGTTTACTCCTCCTTCTCCTCTTCACACAGTACTGACAATAGAGTGGATTAGTATGACGTTAGAAGCCTAGCAACGGTTGCCAATGGTTCTAACAATAGGCTTAAGCCTGATTTTTGTATTGGCGTGTGTTAACTGTTTCTCTCATACTGTTGTTAAATTAAACGTTTCGTCAACGTTTTATCCTAGAAATAAACAGTTGGTATAAAATAAAGTCAATAACTGCAAGATAATTATTTGCGGTGTTTTAAAATTAATTAATGATACGGATTTAATGGTTTACCATTGTAAATGGCTTTGCATTTACAGGTTGCTCGTTTCTTCCATATTTGCTAAAAAAAGATCTTTTTAAAAAAAAAAAGATCATTTCACTCGAAATGAAAATAAGATTTTTAATTTAATTAAGTTTAATGCACTTGTATTAATCTTTTATTAATGATAGAACCGTGTTATTTTTTTCTTTTATTTTATTTTATTTGTAAATGTGATATGTTAAAAAGATTAATTATTAAATAATTGAACAGTAAGTATATACTAATAAATATTTAAAAAAAAGGCAAATCCTCAATGTGTGAGAAATTGATAAATCATTAATTAATCTTGTAAATATTTTTATCAGTATTTTGTATTTGGTAATTTTTATTAAATTAAAAAATTTTGTCCACACTCTAAATTTTGTCAATTTTTAATACTTGTTATCAATTCAATTCAACATTAATGTTACTAATCTATGCAATATAAAATCTACGGAGAATATTGGCAGCTTTCCAAGATTTTTTTATTATAATTAAAACTAATAATATTCTGGTAAAATCTCGGTATGCCGACATCTTATGCCTTTGTCATTACCTTAGTGACCTACAACAAAGACAGAAAAATTAATTTTTATAATTAATTCATTTACGATTTTTCTAATTACTGGCAACTTCCTTTTAAATAGTATTTACCGTACTATTGGGAGAAGCTGATGTAACACTATAAAAAAGATGTACAGGGTGTTGCAGATAACTACAGGGCAGTATAACGGGAGGCCTACTCGCTCGATTGCAAGGGCCAGTTCGACATCAAGTGATAATTGGGTAATTTTATCAAAAAATGACAGTTTTGACATTCACCCCCCCCCCCTCCCCGACTGTGGAAACGGCCAATACCTCCTAGAGAGAAGGCCTGCGGACAAAAGGTGTATACATTGTTATATCATCATCAAGTGGCTAGTGTTAATCGTATTTCTACCAATAATAAACCTTTTGTCCTCAGGCCAATTCTCTAGGAGGTGTTGAAACTGCTGGCTGCTGCAAGCCACCTTCATCTCCCTCCATTCTGCCAATCGACCGAGCCGGCCCCTGCAATCTAGCGGGTAGGCTTCCCGTTATACTGCCCTGTAGTTATCTGCAACACCCTGTACATCTATATATTTTACCAAATATCCCAGAGAAGCACAAACAAGGTGGGATTTGAATTCGCAACTCAACGGACAAGAGAACTGAAAAGTGTATTTTCCAGATCTTCCGGTCCACTGGGCTGCCATGCTATTTAAAACTAATAATAGATAAAAGCAGATAAAAGCAGTGTGCTTGTATGTATACATAAACTATTTAATGAAAAATATTAAAGTATAGAGTAATTTTTGATGATCTTCCAGCATTGGCGGGTGCATATTTCTTGCTCTCATTGATAAAATTATATAATATCGCAATTGTATCTTTCTGTTGATCAGTTGTTAATTCTTTTTAGAATCAAACTTTCTACACATATGTTTAAAATATTGGCGCTATTTTATATAATTTAAAAAAAAATTATACTTTATTAATGATTAATTGTTTTTTATAATTTTATTTGCTTATTAATTTTTATGTAAAAAAAGCAAAAATTAAAAATTTTGGACCAGCCATAAAAATATACAAAAAAAAAGCTCGGTGTCCAATATTTCAAAATACCGTGTGTTTCAAAAGTTCCCGAACGCAGGAGATGACTTTCCCTGCATAACGTACTGTTGTGCAGGTATGCTGAAGGCTGGTAGACAAGAGCTACTGTCTCTCAACCTCATTTTTTCAATTAATGGATGCTCCCAGTCGTTACGAATCCCGTTATTTATTTTACATAAATGCAAACACGCGAATATGAGAGTGAAATAAAAGGTTAAAGTAAAAAATATTAGAAGTTTTATTTATAAAATCCACGGTATACGATATTAAACATTTACCTGTACAGTTTAAAAAGCGTTTATTGCGTGAAAACAAAATAATGAAATACAGTTTGCAAGAACGAGCAGAGATGGTTCTCCTTTGTGCGAGAGGGGATTTGAAGCCCTGCAAGCATTAACGAACTGAAGGAAAGAATTAAGCATGAACGGTGAACACTTTGAGTAAATGTACCGTTTCCTTTGGGAATGTAAAAATAAAATAAACACATTTGAGAAACTTTGCCACTATGTAAAAACTGATTTTATGTAATTTATTTCAGCATATGGTTTATTTCAGTGGTTGGCCGAATTACTCCTTGTGTCATAGTTTAGGCTTTCCCTAAATACTGAAGGGGCAGTTGGGGAACTTTTGAAACACACGATATATCTATGCTGGGGCAGTGTTAATACGTGCAAAATAGCTTAACCCTTTTATTGATTTTTGCTCCCCCAAAATAGAATTTTTTAATTAAATATACTCAGAAGGAATCGTGAAAAGATATTTGAAAAGGAATTAGTACTCACTAACAACAACAAATGATTAAATAATGAGCGTGAGTATGACAAAATTTTTTGGTCAAAATACCAAAATCATTATAACTCTCAACGGGATGTTGGGCCGCCATTATTTTTAATGCATTCATACAAGGTCTTAACATTGTTTTCACTCAACTCATCCCATACGAACTAAACTTTGGCTTGTAGCTCTTGCAGATTACCTCATAATTACGAAGTAGAAAAGAGAAAGAAAAATTCCGAGACCTGGATTCGAAGCAGGGACCATGCCTTTAGCTAGCAGAGCTCTTACCTCAAAATCTTAATTTTGCTTTTCCAAATTCCAGGATGGAGATGATCCCCGCTCATGATACCCGTCTGCTGTTGATGAGGATGCCAGACAACTCTCTGTGACAGAGAGAACTGTGCATAACCATCTTCGCACCCGGGAAAAATTATATAAATAGGTCCCCTGCTGTCAGCAACGCCTGGCCACTAGCTCTTCCTTGCTCCAACGTTATCACAGAGAGCCACTGCTGGACCGAATCAGTACATTGCGATGAAAAATGGTCCTACACCTTCATCGCTTCTATCAATAGTTATCACCAGGGGAACCTCCTAGAAAGATCCCAAAGCAGAACCTACACCAAAAGGCACTGTTGCTGACAGTTTTCTGGACAATAATTGGAAAGTACTTTTGTTTCAGAAACCCTTCCAACAACAACAATCCCAAAGGCCCTTTACTGCTATAGAACAATGCAAGATCGCACATAATTTAAAAAAACAACAAAAAAAACGTTCAAAGATTATGCAGCTTGAGTGAAAAGATTTGCCTCATCCTCTGTACTCACCTGACATCTCTCCCACAGATTATCACATGTTTATATCGTGGGATAATCATATGCGCATATGACAGTTTTTAAATCGTTGGATTTGCAAGACTTTTTTCACCTCCAAAGCTACAGATTTCTAGATGGGATTCACACATTACCTACCCGTTGGAAACATATTATTGATTGTGAGGAGGATTATTTTCAGAAATAAATTGAATATCTTTATAAGCTATGTGAATGAATTGTATCACTGAAAATAGGTAAGAACTTTTTAAATTATTGATATTTTCATCTTTTGGTCTTAACTATTATTTCCTATAAGAATGTACAATATAGTAAATATATATTTTATTTATTACAATCTTTCCAAAGAAAATGCGACAATATCGCCAATGACTGATCGATCTTTGCCTCTTCAGAACTTTACCTTTTTTTTTTTTTATTTAAACAAAATCTCTTCCTACGCATTAAAAATATCACTGATTATTCGTAACTTCTATTCCAATCCCTTCTTAAACATTAAGATAAATAATGAAAGATAAATTTTATTAAAGATGAAGGAATAGATTAGAAAACGAATCCTCAACAGCACTGCTTTCAGTAACTTCAGCCTATCGTTATAAGCGGACGCGGATGTTGCTAAGATCGTGACATCGCCAGTAATACACTCCATAAATAAAATCGAATAAAAATGAGATAGAAAAAGAAGCTGAGAGATAAGTCGTATCATTTACGAAATATGTATTTTGTTAACCGATAAAAATATATAAAGGAGTGTAATTTCAGGACGTAGCAGCTTACAATGTGAGCGACCATGTTTCTTGCTGTACTCGTCGATATCAGAAAATCCATAGCGCGCCTTCTGGAATGGATTTCTCAAAATAAAATGGCTAACATTTTGAGAAATTTTTCTTTCTAGTTTCCTTTGCTTTGGTTTATGTTTCTATATAAATACAGGGTGATCCTAACGTCTTTATTAAAGATATAACCCATATATTTAAATTCATAAATATAAAGTTACCATTTTGAAATTCGCACTGTAGAAATTTCATATTATTCATGAAAGTGTTGTTCGTAAGGACATAATCATATGACACAATTCAACATGAAGTTTAGTGTATAACAAAGGTGTTCATTGTGGAGTGTTATTTGAAGATTGATTCCAGTTTTCAGACGGCAACAGTTTGCAACCCGAGATATCCAGAATGAGTTCATAATTTCACCTTATCTGAGCTATAGCCACCTCGATCACCTGATCTAATGCCACTAACATGTGTTCGAAGGCAATCCAAAGATCACCAACACATTAAAGGACAATATCTGCAACATCATTGCACCCATCCCCACTGACATGTTGAAACGTGTTGCTGCAAATAGCCTGTCGTCTAGTCTGGTTGTGCTTGACATTCTCAATTTCAACATTTAATGTAGATTACATACAACGGCAATTTTGTATGGATGTCTTTTTTTTTTATTCAAGAAATATAACAGGAAGTTTAGGTTGCAGGACTTTAGAATCATCATAGATTTATGTTTGCATATAAATATGTATTTGTTTGTCACGAATTCACGTGAACTTTTTTAATCCTTATATATGAATTTTTAATAAATGTTTTCGTTAGTTCTCGCGTGACATGCATTCGCGCTGACGGAGGAGGTTCCATATATATAAAAATATTTATTTTTTATTTTTGCGAGCTAAAATTCATTTAATCGTAAAATACTTAAATTTTAGACACTTTTTTCATAATTAGGAAATTTTGCACTATTTATTATAAGGAAGAATTGAAATACAGGAAACGTGTGTGATTCTTGAAATTAACCAAAGAATAAAGATTATGATAATTAATGCATATTAGACGAATGTCTAATCCATATATTTTATAACTCTACGTGTTTATTATGGTTATTGGATTATCGTATGCGTTTCCTTTAATAAATACGTGCACCAATTATCCTTAAAAATTTCGCGATCTTACAGGATGCAAATTCACGTTTGTTTAATCTCTTCGACTTACTTCATCAAACGTTATCTTAAGAAACTAAAACAATAAAAGCAACTACAAAAAAATCTTTTATCTAACTCTATCAACACCCAACGATCGTTTATCTTTCTGAAACGGTAAACAACCTTTCTAGATATACACGTAATCGTTTCCATATTTAAGTTCATCATATGACCTAGGGTTATTTTAAACGATTTCTCTTCTTCTTTTATCTCATTTATTTTTCGTGTTACGCACACAATAAGAAAAAACTTCGACCCAATCGCAACCATTTCCGGAACACTCCAATCTCTAGATAATAATTAAAAAAAATAGTTGAATTCTTCTCATTATCATTCTATCTCACCTCAAAGAAAGTTGCACGCGAAAAAAAAATTATTTTTTTTCTTTCAATTTTCTAATCCTTAACCTTTTCTCACATCGTCGTTGCATTCCAGAGACCCACCCATCAACCAAATTTATCACCCACGTTATCATCACTTCATCTGTTAGTATCATGGCTCACACTCTAAATCCATTCATTAGCTTATTAAATAAAAATTCTTAACCAACCCAGAAAGAAAAAATTCCTAATTCAGAAAAAGTAATCATATCAGGAATCCTCTTAGTCCAAAAAAAGTACATGAACCTAAGTAATCACGAATTATTTCATCAAGTGATCACCAGGGTCCATTTTTGCTATTACTATTGAAGTATAGTTCGCAATGAAATTTTTTCAAGTAATATTAAAGAACGGACTGGAATTAATTTTGAATTAAAATTTTTATTCCTTCTAATAAATACAATCCCTAGGCTTGTCAAAATCTAATTTAGATACATTAAACTTAATTACGTAAATATGTTTATTTAAATATCGGTTTTGCGCACGCGAAATAGCCATAATACTACTGAAATTTCAGGTCTAAGTCGAGTTTTAATCTTCCTAATGGTTTTTTTTTTCATTAAAAAAATAATGAAATTTTTTTATTTAGACTGTCTATCTTAAGTGGTCTACTACGTTTTTGGCGCTGTATTATTTGGTGAAGAGAAATAAAACATTTTCGCTGAGAGTGTCGAGCAGTTCGCCATAGACCACGAGCCAGCAGCTCTACAAAACACGAAAAACTTTTAGACGCCACTTAAAAAATTAAATTAAAATCATACTAATATGTAAGTGACACCGTTAGAAAGAGTATACTCCAATTTTTCTTCGCTTTCATCGATTTCTATCAAAGCACTTCTTGAAAATCGCCTTCCCACGTTAAAGAAAACATAATTCGACCTCGTGTCATTTTGTTAACTCAAAAACTACGCTTTCGTTGAACCTGAATATGGAATAAGCTTCTCTTTGAGAATGCTAATGAGAATTAAAAAAAACAAAAACAAGAGCAACAACAAATTTGACTGAATGTATATGGTGATGAATTTCAATCCAGCAAAATTTCCTGGGAACTCATTAACATTCCAAGAGAAGTCTGGCCCTTTGAATCACAAACCATTTCGTCCGAACCAGTGGATGATGACGTTGGCAAGAGAATAACAGAATCCACGTCCACAAATATAGAAGCGACGGGAGTCGAATCCGCGACCTTGGGCTGGCCAGCGGTTAACCACAACACGCACACGCTAACGCCCTGACTTCCTCTTCCACATCCACTGACTCATCCGCCTATTAACATACTACACGCACTCATACACACCTGTCATACTCTACTACAGACGCTTATAATCTAAACATTCAATCTGACTAACCCCTTATCCATCTCCCCACAAAAATTATCTTTAAATAGGCTTGTTCGTTCTTCCTCTTCCTTCTCCTCCTCCTCCAACTCGTGATGCATTCCAATGTCACTTGATAGGATGGCCAGCGTCCAAGTGTTGTCATTATGAGGGTTTCTCCTCCTTATGACCGGAAGTGATACAACAGCAGGTGAAATCATTCCACGGTAACGGGTTGCACTCGCTGACGTCATCGCTATTGTAAAAGTGCGGAGGGGGGGGGGGGAGAAAGAAGCGAGCGCTCTCCCCAGACACTCAACAATTTGATGCCTAATAAAGATTATATTCTTAAAAGTAAATTTTTTATTTTTAGGTTTGCTACGATACAGCAATAACAAACAATAAGCTAAAAATATTCTACTTTTCAAAACAGTATCTTAAAAATACGAAATTGCATATGCAATGAGCACCCACATCTCCGCTGTTGATTCGATTACACCTTGTAAAAACATTTATCCATATTTTTGCTCCCGGTTGGTAAGTGTCATTTTCTGACTGCTTATGCCTAATAAACCTAAATAAAATTCCCAGCGACATTCGCTTTTGTGATATTTTGAAATTTACTTCTCTTCAATGTGAAATAATGAACGAGAACTGGAGCTAATTCTACATACATCGGGTAATGATGTTATTTGAAAAAATGGAAAGAAAAATTCTGCGATCTGGGATTCGAACCAGTAACCACGAGTACCACGCTCGACGATTCTACCAAGTGTCTTAAAGACCACCAAGTAGTCAAGATGGAAAGCCCAATGGTAGATACTCGTAGTTCCTGATTGGAATCCAGTCGCAGAATTTTTCCTTCCATTTTTACAAACAATATCATTACCTGATGTTTGGAGATTTATCTCCAGTTCTCATTCATTATTTCTTATATGTGTTCATCAAACTTTCTAATGGTTGAACTTATCAATCTGTGAACCAGATGCCCGCCCTACTACTTGGTGGTCTTTAAGACAATTAGTGACAGCATGGCTGTACAGTGTCGGCGATAGCCCAATTAGTAGAGGCGCCGAGCGTGATACACCTGGTTCCTAGTTTGAATCCAGGTCGCAGAATGTTTCCTTCCATTTTTTCAAATAATATCTCTTCAATGTGTTTGAATTATAAAATGTCAAGCGCACGCCACCATCCTTAAGAAAGTCTCTGGCATCAACATGAGAGAATATGAAATAGGGGAAAGGGGTTATGAGCTGTTGTAGTCATATTGCCGTTGGAATTTATGGTATACGTTTAATTAATAAATAACTGAACGAATATGACCCTCCACATCCGGGCCATTGCAGGGAAGGCACGTACAGTGGACTCGCGAACCCTTAGAAACAAGATCGTCCTTCTAGTCATATAGGCCTACATTCCAAAGAAAATTTCGCTGCAATAATTTTAAAAATATAATAAAAGCAAACTTATGAAGGTGCTAAATTTTAATCCTTCAACAAGCCCACCTCTTTTCAACTTTGATCCCTCCGAAGCAGGTTTCGTTTTTCCATTCTCCACGCGTCAGCTGCCAATCGCCACGTGTTATGCCTAATCGCAGCTTGTTGCTACGCAAATCAATCTAATAGAGATACATTTGATTAAAGTAACCACCATTGAAGAAATCCACGTAGAATTGTAAAACAGTGCATTAAATGGGGCTTCCTAACATTTCCCCCCAAAATATTAAAAATTATTTCAACGCTTATAAATTCAGTTCTTGTTTCAAGTGAAATTGTTACGTTCACCCATTTACGCTTTCATAATTTAGAAGATTCGTGAAGAAGGTATTGCTGTATTTTTTTAATCAACAGTCAAATTAATCTCCACAACTTCCTACAGTCCCTTTCAACCCAGTCGACCTGCATGTCATATATTTCTGTTTGTATGTTACTCTCAAGAAGGTTTCTATGAGAGATTACTAACAAATCTTCTGTAATCAGGGCCATACCCAGAATTTTTTTCGGGGGGGTGGGGCTGAGGGGTCCCCCCCCTATGTAACAGATTTATAGTTGACATGGTGGTCAATTTCGGGGGAGGTCCCCCCCCCCCCCCGGGTACGGCCCTGTCTGTAATTGAACTCCACAGTAGTCGTTAGACTTAACCATCTTCTGTAAATGATTTTATTTATTTATTTATTTATTTATTTATTTATTTATTTCTTGGTTATTTTGGATACATTTGGTTTATTAATGCATGTATAAGTACAATGAAATTAACAGTAAAATAGTAAAATGTTTAAGAATATAGGTAATTTAAAAAAAAATTTAAAAGTAAATAAAAAGTTTGTCAATTTTTATAAACATTTATAAAAACTATAATTTATAAAATCTATAAAACATAAAATTTACAAAATTTGTATATATAAAAATATTTTTTATTTTAATGGAATCCAATACGTCCATTCAGGGCCTGTATGGCCAGAGGCCGACGAGTTGGGTCCCTGGATTGACGACTGCTGTATGATGGTCGCAGCAACCGGTGAAGAATCATGGTTCACTGATGGTTGCCCATCCAGGCCCAGGGACTAGCCGTGCCTGGTGTTGCTTAACTTCACAGAACTAGTGTGTTCAGTGGAAGCCCACCAGGCCGCGGCCTCCCCCAAGGTAAATATTGTTCAGACTGGAAAAGGACTGGAAAAAGAAAAAAAGTGTTCAATCAGTGTTAGTTAATGAAAAAAATCCATTTCAGTACGCCAATTCCTAATCAACGGTTTACATTTGATATACGGAGGAATGAGATTGTATATTCTTTAAGAAAGAAAATGTTATTGATGCGCGGGAAAGGTATGGGTTATTTGAGGTATTTGTATTGTGGGTTTAATAACATACATATCTGGTCTTGTAATAATTGTGTGAACAAAGCATAGAATTATTCAGTAAAATTACATCATTTGCAATTTTTAATATAAATATTTTTCTTAAATTAAAGAAATGCAAATGATTATAATCATTACCAAATAAAATTCTCAAAATTGAGCTTCTTTATTCATTTAAAGCGAATGGTTTTTTGTAAGGACCGAATTCCTTCAGCCTGTCCAATTCAGTAAATTTTTAGTACTGTTAAAATAAAATATTAGCGAAAAAATTATTGTTATTTTTAGAAAGACGAAACGTGAATCACGTCAGGAGGTCAAGTGTCAGAGACGAATCCAAAATAGGAGCAAGCCCACGGATTTCAAGCCAAGAAAGGTGAAGACTTATATGTCAGTGGAAGTATGCAGATATTTCCTTACTCTATGCAAGTATTTAAGAGTGTGGCTTTCTGAAGAGTTTTTTATAAGTGTGGGTTTACATAAAATACTGCCAGGCGTTTGTGCAGCAAATTTGGACTAACTGAATGGCAGAAAGGACGATAGGAACAATATGTAATCTGTTGGTTTCTCACAGGCCTTTTATTTCGTTTGCAAGATCTGCATACTGTATTTAATGATTTTTGTCGTCTTTTGTAAATTCTGAGTATCAGGGATGAAATATCAATATATAGGTCACTTTGTTTTGTATATCTACATATGTGATGTCTCGCCCGTTATGATGACTACTCTTGTCGTATTACTCCTATATCAAAGCGGACCAAAGAGATGGAAATCGCTCAAAATAAAAAGCAAATGCCGAGGAGATTGAAAGTGAAGTGCAAAACTGGCTCAGTCAGCAAAGCCCAATTTTCTATTGAGAAAGTATGGAAGGACTAGAACATCAATGCGAAAAAAAGCATTAACAGCAGCGGGGATTATGTTGAGAAATAAAATAATAACTTGTAAATCTAGCTGTGTTTCACATTTACATCCCACTTAGTATATTTTGAATCACCATTTGTGACTTACTGACTTCTCCTCGTATGTTTGCTCATTAAGCTTATTTATCTTAGCCAGAAGCTGATGTTGACTACTGGTTATGTCTGTGTAAATTGTCTGCGTGAGCATTTTGCAACTTGATTTTTGCATTTTATGCTGGGTGATTTTATGCAACTAATTATTATTATTTTATGAAATGTTGTCTCATCTGTCTATGAACCTATTTTTCTATCTCCTATCTTAAAAATTTAATCGTCAAAAGTCGTCTACCGGTTACGGAAGTCGTCGTCTGATTATTTCTTAAGGAAAAAGCGACCCGTTGATGCTATGTAAAAATAATATTTTACATATCCGTGAAGGATTCTATTGGCTAGAAATTTTTTTCAGACTTAAAGAAGAGATTTTAGGTGTTGTAAATTTGATAAGAGTAGCATATTTCAAAAGTTTTAAAGAAATCATAATAAATGCGTTAAATAATAACGAGGAATGTCTCGTTTCACTTTATTTAAAAAAATGTTTAGGCAAGTTATCGAAATAGAAGAACATCCAAAAATGAAGGCAGGGGTTTTTTCATTCAGTACAGGAGAACTTTTTTTGAAATCTCGGTACGATTTTTCCATATGAATTTTTATATGAATGCAGTGCAAGTCAGGGAATATCGACGCACCATTCGATACAGCCACATGACTCAGCCAGTTTACAATGTTAGCCTATTCCGATTTTAATACACTTTAATTTTTAAAAAAATCTATAACTAACTGTAATAATCATAATGTGTACGTGTTTGAATTTCGCGCTATCCTAACATTCTCATAGCGTAGACGCATCCGTTCACGCTCGTTCACGGAAAAGTTACATTTTGACGAGCAAATTGTAACATCATAGATCTCTATTAATAGCACATGGACTTGTTTATTGTATTGGCATAGCCATAGTACGAAAAACAGAAATACAATTACGAACTATTGCTATTTTTGCTCCCTAATCATCAAACAAGCGTTTCGGCCAATGTGCGATAAGGACTTGTATGTTGGTAAGACATTAAGGGGGCTCTATTACAGAATCACACAAAAATACATAAACTTAACCTCAATATAGCCTGCCGGTTATCGTTTATCAACTGTTCTCTCTGTTTGCTCGCCTTTTGAACAAACGAACTGTTTCAACAGAGCTGCTCCAACTATCCT
>JAHWFO010082787.1:445949-475882 GCA_023313115.1 Rhysida immarginata | reverse complement strand
AACAGAATCAACTTTCATTCTTTTTTGGAACCAAACCTTTTTTTATCCAACAACGGACTGATTTAAGTGTGTCAACGTCCTGTGACGTAACAGACCCGAACGCGTCTAGTACAAAGCCATTATGTTCGGCTCTCGAACAACCACAAATCTGTGTTAAGCCTTTTTGTTATCAACTTGCTGAATACTAAAAGGCAATTTTTATAACGGTAAAGTTAACTTAATATCGTTTTTAAAGCAGGCGAATTTATAAAGGCAACTCCTTTCGCAGAAGGTAAAATTGCTTTAATATGCTTTCATACTATAGGTTTAGAATTTTTATTTAATACAATTTTTTGTATATTACATTAATAGTCATAGAGATTTGCACATCATAATTTTTTTCCTTTTCAATCTCACTCTTGCGTAACTCTTATTATGCCATCGTTCTGAATAAATTAAAAGTTTATTCGCATTTCTTTGAAAAAACCGGTTTGTAAAGTTCACGGTGTAACCTTCGAGGTTTGCAAGATTAAATGTCTCAAATTCCGGACAATGCATAAAATAAAATAAAAAGCTGTGTACATTTCCTAGTAATCAGTAGATTGATTAAATTTGTTTTAGGGCAACATACGATCAGACTGCAGAAAGGTTTGTCGCCAATATTAGTTGCTGAAGTGATATTACGTGTGGCCAACATAGGACGGATATACTGCTGTTCAGTTTTATATGACCTGGCTGTTTGAAGTATTTTATAAAGCACGTGTGGTTTTAAGGAACTTCCGTACAAGGCATCGCTCGCCAAGCTATCCCTTTAGTTTTGTACACTATGAAATAAAGAAGTAAGAAAAATACCTCTGAGATTGTAGATGCTTACAGGAAAACAGACAGAAAGAAATCGCTCTTCCGTTTTTGCTTGACAGAAGAGTTTCAATAATTCCGTCTATGATGATTTCAGTATGTCACATATTGTTAACTATGTTTAAGATTCCTCAAAGAATTTCCTACCCAAAATGGAGGACTATGTCAATTCTTGATTGCTGGCCTACTAGATGCCTAGCTCACTGTAAGAGATTCTCTAGGCATTGCATGCCCCGTCGCATTCTGGAATTTTTTTCTACGACATCGAAACATGCCACTTTCCAGATTTTTTCTAGAATGTCCTAGCTTTTCCTTATCCTCTCGTCAATCTACAATCGATTACTCGTCATATTAAATAAGGGCTCTCTCTCTCTTTTATTCTCTGGATTATTTCTAGGTTTCATCTGCCTTCTTTTCCAGCTTAATTTACTTCCCTCAGGTTACACTTTGGGCGAGAGTTTGTGTGAAAGTTCCGTTCGCGTTGTTTTTTTCATGCGCTGTACGATTGTCACAATTTTTGTTGTGAAAGAAATCTGTTTGCAGTTGAAATTACATTCATGCCTAATAAATCTCACTACAGAAAAGCAGTTCCTTTCTGTGTTCCTTTGTACATCTTGCCAACGGAAGCAGAAAAGCTGCATTTGTTTTATTGTCCTAAAAGCCCTAAAAGCCAAAGTACCTACGAAAGTGAACTACGGATATCCAGGGAGTGTTAAAACAACTGTAGGCCAGATCGCAATTTTCAGTGCGCAAAAAGCCTTTGATGGATTAACAAATCTTACTCAAGTCGACTACGAAAATCCACGGGAGCAATGCAAGGATTTAGTAAGTGCTAGTATGCGATTCAAAATACCAATCAAGTTCAGAATCTACAAAATAAAAGGTAGAAATGATACAATCACTGTCATGAGAATAGTTTTATTATTTTATGCTTAAATAGCAGTTTGTTATTAAAATTTCTAATCACTGTCTTCTGTTATATTTTTAACTGAATTACGTTTAAACACATATCAGTTCGTTTAAAAAATGCTGCGCCTATTACCTATTATACAAAAATGACGTTATCAATTTATCAACTAACATCTCATACTTTGCATTTCTCGCTTATCAATTCCGATGGAATTTCATAACAAAAATGATACAATACGGGAAGTGGGCTCTCATAAGGAAACGTCATAAACAAAAATATTCGTGAAAGTTTTAAATGTTAAGAACCGTTAATAATAAAGTGATTAGATTTTTCAGTTCAAAAATCGAGACGGGATACTGGTTATGTAATTATAAGAAATTAACCAAATAATATATAATAGAAAATAATTTTCAAAATAAATTTTTAAGCTCTAAAATAACAGTATAGTTGTGAAAAATCCTTGTACTGTGTCGATTAATAAAGAAGATAGAGGCGTTACAATACATTTTTTTATTAGAGAAATGGCTAACAACTGGTTTCGCCTTTTATACCCGGCTTCTTCATGCTGTGATGATGATGATGATGATGATGATGATGATAATAGAAGCTGCTTTTTTAAATTTTAAATAAGATATTGTTTACAATACGGATGTTATTTACAATGAGCTTTGATATACAACAATGGTTGATTAGGAAACAATTGATTGTACACCAAGTTTATTACCAAAACAGCCAGACAAACTTTGATATTTTCCAAATTTTAGCATCCATTTCTGATCTTTTATAATTGAAAAATTGCCCATTAATTGTATTTATCCATATAATTGTTGTACACCATAGTTAATAACTTGCTAAAATAAATAACAACGATTAGTTAAGCTTATAGTTGAAGCTCTCTACCGTAGTAAGGCATTTAATTATCAACACAGGCATCAAAGAGTTATTAAATGATTTTTATAAAATGCTTATAAACAGGGAAGACTGCCCTAGAAAAACAAAATTACCGAAATTAAGTTGGGAATACGCTCTCGAAAGAGGGGAGGAAATTTTCCTAAACGTTTCCTTTTTTCCTCTCTTATTTTTAATCTCCTAAACTGATTTTTAATGGGATGTAAATTTCTTACCGCCTTTTTAAAACTGAGCGCGTGCCCCGCAGAGAGTTACGTAAGCAAGCATTACCTCTAATTGAACGCGCCGAGCATTCCACGGTTCCCTATACAACGAACCTATTACGTAACGACCGAACTCTGTAAAAAGGATTAGCAGAGTCTCGCGCTCAATCCACTTTGTTTCGAAATTAAATCAATTTATTCATCTGGATACATTGTCCCTTCGTTGTATTATACAGTTTCATGTAATAGATTAGGTTTTTAAACAGATTTTGTTATTATCGCAGCGCGAGCGAAAAAAGGGCGTGGCACGCGAGGAACTCCCCGAATCCCTCCGGCTGTCCTTCGTGTCTGAATGGATTCTCTTCCAGAGACACACAAGCACTCAAATGGGAAGAGGGAGTAGGAGCAGACTGCGACGCAATGAGCGTTCGATGCCATGGCAACCTGCGCCTTCGTCCTTGGAAACAATTAGGCGAGAGACTGAAGCAGTTGAGGGGGGGAGGGGGATTACTTACGTTAGCTATTTGCGAATGATTCCCCCGATTAAAAAACGCAGATTCAACAAAAATTCCTAACACGCCAGGATTAACACGAGGATTAGATTAAATAATAATAAAAAAAAAATAAAATTCAAAGTCCGAATAGCAAGCATTTGGATCTGGAAAGCATTAGGGAATCATGTAAAAAAAAGAAAATAAAAAACAGAACGAGGTCACGTGGCCTCCCGCCGACCAATCAAATGAATGGATGCCAACAACGTTTTCCTGGTATGGTTTTAAGGTCGCCGCCGCTTCCAAGTCGAGAGGGGGGAAGAGTTTGCCCGAGAAGGATTTCCACACTTCTACAGATCGCCACAAAGCGTCCTCCCTTCTTCCCGAGCAACCCAGAAAAGCGACTGATTTGTCTGTTCAACTACCTCATCGCCGCTGTAATTTCCTTCCTTCCGATCGAAACCCAGTCGGCTTCTTCCGGTTTCCGACGACGACGGTCTCGTCTCGCCTCCTCGCCAGGGACACTCCAGCTAAGGTAGGTGACAGGGCGAATGGCACCGTATACTGTAACGCACCGCTTCCTTAACAGTGCCAGCCCCGGCGCAATATCGTAAAATGCTCCTAGCCAGTGATGTAAATGCCCTTGCGTAACATTATTGTTAGCTCTATTCTTCTTTTTTTTTTCCAGTTCCTCTCGTTCCGTTATCTACGATAAAACATATCTTAAAAGAGTAAAAATGAAGTCACGTCTATCATTATTATTGTTAATTATTATTATTATTATTATTATTATTATTATTATTATTATTATTAATTTCAAAATCGCGTTTATTATCCCATCCCCCGTCTTCTATTCCTTTTATAGAAGTAAAGCGCATTTTCTGGAACGCTTTCAAAAACGTGTTGAAAATCTTTCGCCAACCGCCCACTGATAATTATCCTGGAATTCAGAACCCAGGGGAACCTTCAAACCCCAAACATGGAAGAAACTAAGAAACAAATTCATTCCTCTCACAAACCCCATATCGATTGGCAAAACTTTTTCTTTCCACTCATTGTGCATGAAAAACACGAATTTAAATCGTGAAATGACGACTCTTTACCCGTTATAGCAACTCTTTCACACGTGTAAGCATCATCTAAATAAAAAGAAAGAAGGCGTGGCCCTTTAAAAAGAATCAGGAACTCGTAAAGCCGTATATATATTCATGCACATTACTATAGTAATAAATAATGTAATAATACAATAGAGATCATCCTCGTGGAACGTGCGGCAAAGCCTCCACTTCCCTACTTCCCACTCACTTTCTTCCACCTTGACCGACATTCAGTCCCCGTCAAACCTAACCTAAACTAACCTCTAACTTCCGTACGCCCAGGCCAAGCTTAACGACTGAGCCCTAAGCGACAGCACACTCAACTCCATCCCTCTCTCTCTCTCTCTCTCTCTCTCCGAATCTCTTCTTTTTCTAGGTGCGCTGGCACTTTTAACAGCTGGGCTCTTTCGCGTGGGTGTTGTGAAGCAATGCACCAAGCAGTCAGCCCCCGAGCCACTTCAAGCCAACAACTCTGTGCGTAACGGGGCTTACCACTCGCAAAATTAAAATTCTGCCCACTAGTCTCATACGCATCTGTCTGTCGCTGACATTCAAACATATTATATATTACATTAAGAACTTCTTGCTTTCCTATATGAAAGCAATTCATTTCGGCACTTACTCAAAAAACAATTCATTTCGAGCAAAGCATTTGAGAAATATCGAAAAAAGTAACTAAATGAAGTGTGACGAAATGACCAGGAATCTGTATTTTGCTGTAATATTGTGGAATGGAAATTAACAGACTCTTATTTCCTCTCTCCTTAACAAGTATATGTATAGCAATGATATAGTAAGAACCATATATACCTATCTTTTCCGCTCTCAAAGTTACATATACAGCCATTATTAATCATTCGCCACGCTTACTTAGTTTTATATGCCACACAAAATACGTATGAACAATTCTCTTCTAATGCACTAACTGCATAGCTTAATTCTCAAGGTTTTCAAATCATACCAATAGAATTTAATTATTCCAACGCCACATAATCAACAAATGAATAATCAACAAAATAAGCCAATGGTTAGGTTTCCTTACATTAAGACAAGAAGCATTGCATCATGTCAAATTATATCAGTCATGCTGAATTCCAAACTGCGACCAAACCAAAAACGGCTTCTGCGTCGCACCTTTTAGGCCACCATGAACTCGCTATTTATTTACAAAAATGCCACCAAAAATGTACCAAAACTCCTTTTCTCTCCTTGTTAATTACTAGTTAATTAAACTGAACAACACCACTTACCACATATGACATGACATCTCAACCCATTGCTTTTATTAAAACTACTTCATGCTGTGTCTCTATTCCATTCGTGCTAATAGATAGTAACAACTATTAAAAGCTTGACACCTAAAAATTTACAATAAAAAAATCAATAACCGCTTTGAAAACCATTTATCACGTTAGAAAAAAATAGAACTCACACAAGTCAGCGATTTTTTGTTTTGTTTTCACGTCTTCATCAAAGCGCTACACTATCGATTAAATGCGGGTGTTATTTTTAGAAAGATAATTTATAACGTACATAAAATAATCAGAATTAATACATTCGTTGAAATGGAAAGCGTTCATCCTAAGAAACAGTGCTTGTACGTTCAGCAAACTTTATGGTGATACTGATCAACTAACAAAGATTAAAGATGTTCCATTTATTTGGGACTACCATTAGCTTCAGTAGAGTCTGTTTGAAAGTGCTGAGACAAAAAATTCAGTGAAGATTATCTTCAAGGACTTTCTTTTTTTGTTGTCTCAGTTCTTGAATATTCCAAATGCATTTTCATGACTTCCAAGACATGTATAAGAAACAAGTCAGGGGAACAAGCAGACGACTCTTAGATTCCAGTGTTCCTCAACGCTTGTCTCGTTTGATTTGCAGTGTCATGCAAGAAATTGACATTAGCTATCATAATCATGAAAGTCTGAATCACTCTTACAACTTACCACACTTAGGAATACTAAATTGGCTTATTGTCCTTGCAAGAGATTCCTACGTAAAAAAATCTGTCAGCGATGGTTATGCTCTTTCATCATAAAGCTTGCGGACTTGTTTGCGTCGATCAGACTCCCCCAAACGCAAAAACTTCAGAAAGCCATTGAACTGCCCAATATCCCCTGACTGTTTTCTGCAGACGCTTCAACCAATGTGTTTCTAGTAGTTCGTGACGACAACTCTACATGTAACTGCCACTCTCCCAATCAGAAGATCTTTCTTTACTGCAATTCTCTATGATGGTATTTTACAACATGTCCACTACAAATAACACCAAACAAGTCTTGAGGGACACCAAACAACATCTTCAATAATTCCATGTGTTTGAGACATCGCAAAAGAGAAATTCCTCAGGATGACATTCGCAAAGGTTTTTGCTTCAATGCCTTCAACAGTAATAATATTTTATTCGTAATAATTTTTTATTGGCGCTACAGGCAGATTCGTCTACGGACATGTTGCGTTGTTTGACTGCTCCAAGCAGAAACTGGCACTCGTCACTGAATACCACAGAATGTTATTGAGCTGACCAATTTCTTTGTTCTCTTCTGCACACAACATTCTAGTAGTCCACTTCAGGCAACTTGTTCTCAATGATCATTGTGATACTTAGCCTGTAATTTATTGTCATTTGTTTATTTCGCTAGAACCATCTCACCTCGCTGGCCATCTTACAATACTGTTCGCCTGATTCCGTCCTTCAACTACTCCATTCAGTCATTGCACTACGACCATTATACTTCTATGTCCCTTTATGCTAATTATCAAAATGAAACAAGTATTCTTTATTTGCTGTATTTTCACAACTTAGGACATCAAAGTAACATAGTTAACAAACAACTAGAGGTTTCCAGAAAAAAATGCGAGGCTCGGTCCAACTAATATTCAATTGAGTTACTAAATTCAGGATCTTAACTTAGGCCTTAACTAGCCTAATATTGTAAGGCTCGGGACAAGATCCCCCTCTTGTCCCCTCCCCCCCCTCTAATGGGACCTGTAAACAACTAAAACATCTTTAACGACATTTTAAGCATCTCGCCCATAACCCGTATTTAAGAGTATAGTTTAATCATCTTTTGGGGTTTCTTTCTGAACGATTTAGGAATCATGTAAACTCATATACAACCTGTGACAATAAAGTTCGGTGAATGATGTCAAATTGCGAGTGGATTGGTGGCTTACATGAAACAGCAGTTACTGTCCTTCAAAGTAATCCCCGTCGATAGTAATCCCTGTACAAGTCCTGGAAACTCCTGGCGTAGTCGTTTTTAGGGATAGCCTTCAGTTGGGTCGTATCATTACGTTGGATGTCCGGCCACTTCGGGGAACGTCTTCCACGGTGTTCGGACCTCCTCGGAACCGTTTAAACCACTCAAACACAATTCAAAGTGATAGCACTTTCTTTATAAAGTGTTGTTACCATTTCATGAGTCTCTTTCGTTCGCTGATCCATATTGGGTTTTGACCGCGCGCACTACACCTTGACTCTTCAATGTCCTGTTTAAACACGATAAATACACTCGCAGCACTGATTCTCTCAAATTTGTTTAAACATGTTTCGACCTGTCCGGGGAAGAATACGACGGTGGCGCACTCTTACGACCGTTAGCACTATGACGTCATTCACCGAACTTAATTGTCAGAGGTTGTATTATTATTCAGTGAAGTGTTGGTGATGTAACATTTTCTATTTAGACTAGTGTAATGATAATCTAATATTTCATATCAATGTCTTGATGCCACGTCTCGTCCACTATTGATCAAGAATATTTTAAAATGTCTTAAAAGCTCTTAAGGGATTAGAATGCGGGATTAACACACATAAGCCAACATTACCCGATAGAATTCTATAAGAGTTCATTTACGACACACAGAATTTAGCTAAAAAATAAATCCTTTTAGCATTGTTGGTCAATGGACTTTCCATTGTTGGTCAATGGACTTTTTTTTCAGCCGCTGGTATGTCGTGAGAAATTAGGTGTGCGGCGAAAATTTTAATAAACAAAAAAAACAACATTATGTTTTATAAGTTATAGGTTTTGTGTGTGTTAATAACCAAATCCTAAAAAGTCTACTTTTTTTTTTGATCATCATAATTTTCGTGTGCCGCAGAAATTAAGTATAGGTTCAAGTGTGTCGTGAGAGAAAAAGGTTGAAAAACGCTGGTCTATAGGGATACCAAGTTTTGTTCCAGCAAGTTTTTAAAAAAAAACTTACCACTTTAAAATTTGCATAACATTTCAAAGACCAAACCGGTCGTCTACTTCAATCTAAGACTTAATTACGTCGGCCACGCCATCACCATCATCTACAAGGTCTTACACCGAGTCGAAAATCTCATTAAGCAAGGATCAACTTTTTTATATTTTTAGACATGTTAACGAAGACTGAAAACACGTCATTTATTTTAATTGAGTTTTGAACAGCTTCTCCAAATACATTCTTCCTCACATTAGCAAGTCAAATTCCAACAGCCAGTGGCCCTTTTGGATTCATCGTCGATTTCATTTATGCATTCAATACTGACACAAGTCTTTTGTGAAATCTAAATTTGCTCAAAATACAGCAGCGTAAACGATTCGAAATCATACAAACTGCAGCCATATTTTTCGCAATGGATCACGGGAAATTGAAACTCTGCCATTGTGTCAAATTGGTCGTAAATCACCAAATCGTTCTTTCGGGGCTAATTGCCAAGAAAATCGTTTCAAGAAGAAAACACGTGGAAATCGTTTGATTATATTTAAAAATATCCTTCCCTTTATTTGTTTGTTTTTTTTATTTCGTTTGTACGATGACAAGGAAGGAAGAAAGCAGACGAAATGCTATTTTTATGGTTTCTTTGATTTATATCTTTTTTCTTATCTTTCTCTCTTCTCGTGTCTCTTAAATAATCCAAAAGGGAGTCACGTGACAATCTCCAACCGGATTTGAATTATCGTTCGCAAAGCCATCAAAAAATACTCGTCGATCGCTTACTTAATTGCCCTCCAGAGAGAGAGAGAGAGAGAGAGAGAGAAAGAAAGAGAGACTGACTGACTAGGAGAGACAGAGCGCTGTATTCGGTTTAACCAGAACGTTCGCTCCATCCTCTATCGGAGTTGATGGCGACCAGTGAAGCGCTTCTCTTCCCATGAAAAATACATTTTCGCATTCGAGAGAGGAAACCCTAGACGCGTCGATAGAGAAGAACAATTAGCGAGTAATCGGAAAACAGACGAAACGACAACGATAGGCTCTCTGCATCTATAAATAAATACATTTTCTAAATCTGATTCTTCTCTAGTTTTTATTTATTTTTATTTTATTGTATGCCTGCTCGATACCCAAAAACAGTTGTCGCGCAGGCTTCCCGAATTTCAAATCTTCTAGCTTGCGGGTTCGGTTCCCGCCGCAGGATTGCGTGTTTTCTATTCAAAACCCAGACGGGTTTCTGAATAGTTCAATAGCAAACGTTGAGGCGAGTTCAATGGCATTACGGAAAAACCTCAACTATAAAATTATTAAAATATTTGGGATTCACGCAATTCTTAATTTTTATTCGAATAATTAATCCTAATCTTTTAAGGGGGCTTTAAATATATCTCTTTTATTTATCTAAAATCTTGGATTACAGAATTTTGAGGGCTTTCTCAAAGGTTCTTTAATAACTGTTTATGATGTTCCAACTCTTCTTAACGCTACTGGCTTTATGTAATCCAGGGTAATTGGCTCTTCTTGTTATTTGATGCAGATTGGCAATATTGACCCAGTTATCCGTCCTTTTAATTGTTATTCTACTACGTCTAATTTTAATATTCTTGGTGTTTATAATTTTAAGTTTTGCTAAATTTCTTTTTAACCGCCGTTTTATGTTTTTTTTTTCGTGTATTCATTATGCTTCTTGGGAAATGGTAACTTTAGTTTTGATTCTCTGGTTGCCGCATAATATTAAAAATTAATTTACAACAAAATGTTGAAATTCAGGCTGATAAAATATTTTGTTGATCTGAAGATGAAAATAAAATTGCTCGAAACACTTATCTAATGAATTTCACGAGGGACATATTTTAGTGTTCAAAGAGAAGATAATACAGGCAAAAAACCGCCTTATAACGGATCTCTTTACTAAGAAATTTTCTGCAGAACGAATTTTTTAAATGTTGGTTTCGCCATAAAATTTCCAATGTTAAATAACACCCTTTACAACAAAATTCCATACTAGAAATTCTCTTCATAACGAAAAAATTCTAGTTTCACGTTCTAATTTCTAACACCTTCATATAGCGAACTGAAGTTGATAATTTTAAAATACGGTGCTGTACTGTATAGCTTTATATACAGGGTGTTTCATAATTGGTGTCCCGTCTTTAGGTCCAAATAACGGCTTAAGGGGAACAGGTCGGGGGGAAAATTAATATTGATTATTTGATTTTGATGTCCACTAATTCCGAATAAGAACATTTCGCGTCCCTGGAGGTGAAGGGGTAAATTTTGAAAATTTTAATTTTTGTAGGGGTAGGAGTTAGACCCATGTGTTATTTACAAAGTTGCAGAGCATCGTAAAATGTGGGTTTAGCAAAAAACCCGGTGAAAAAATCTCATGCCCTGCCCCCTTTATCGAGTGGGTAAAGTATGGCTAGCCGATGTGGACAAAAACCATACTTATTACAAAACAGTAGGGCCTACATTTGGAAAATTAATGAGAATGAATGAGTCGTTACCCTGAAAAGCTAATAAATTCGACCGGGCTAAAAGTCGGTTAAAGAGCATTCCATCAACCTAAAATAATCGACTTTTTATAATTAATAATTTTTTTTGTTATTAAATTTGTATTTTCTTCAAATTGTTTTTTACCTCCCTATTACAAATTTTCTTTATAACGAACTGAATTCTTGGTCCCATCGAGTTCGTTAGAAGGAGTTTTTACCTGTAATAAACTGAAGACTGCAAACAAATCGTAAATACAAAGGAGAAAAGGGAAGGAAAAATTTCGAATCCAGGTCGCGGAATTTTTCCTTCACTTTTCTCCTTTATATTTAATTTTAGTGTTATTTATTTATTTATTTATTTATTTATTTATTTTTATGTACAGAAACAATTTGGAGACAGTTTCTTTATAACTGGGCACACTATTTTTAGTTATCACCAATATTTTGATTACATATGCTGCGTATTCACACAAAGTAAATTAATGTGAAGATCCAAAACTTCGAAGTTATCTCTTCGAAATTAATATTTGAATTTAATTATATGAGTTTCTGTAATTAATCAAGTGCTCCAGAATTTGACTGTTAAGATTTACTATTCCAAATTAATCTCAATTCACTTATTAGCCACTAAATCACGGGCATGCAAAAGTTCAGTCGACATTTGCGAGAAAACGGTTGAGTTTCGGAACCATGTTTATAGGGATTAATTTGCTTCCTTTGCCATGGGGAATATGCATAAAAATATTGTGACAGCATTTCGGATACAGCCTGTATATCAATAAAATAATAAGATTAATTTTTTTTAACATTTTTAATATTGCACACAATATCCCAAAGTCAATTTTAATAAACGTATAATGAACTATTAGTACAATTTTAATGAACGTACCACTAAAGCCTATTAATATTCACATGTAAAAATCATGATAAATACCTGTTATTAATAATAACGCTGAAAAAATGACAAATGACCCAATTTGAAAGGACATAAATGCTATTTATGTAAATATTTATTCAATGAAACTTACACAGGCAAAAAGTTTAGATATTTATTCAACTATAGAAAAAAAATTATGATGAGACAATTTTTTTTCCGAACATGATATAGGCAGACCACCTACTTTATTTATATAAATTGTAAATTTAAAATTATATACGGAAAAATATGTATTTTATAAATTTGTTTTTTAAGAAAATTTGTTATCGGATTCAATAAAATAATATTGATATAGTTAAATTTATTGTAGAAATTACGAGAGGTTACAAAGTCACTTTTCGTAATATCATAAAAGATGCTTTATATATAATCTATTTCTTGATATTACTGCACAAACTATTTCTTGCTAAATAAACATCTTTCGAAAGAAATGATTAACGCTAATTCGACGTCGTCATCGAGTAACGCACGACGAACAGAAATAAATAAAAATTCCGTCGAAAAGGGGTTTTTACGCTCAAATCTCTTCGAACTTTCGTCCTCCACCCACCCGTAGTAAATACATGACGAGACCGAGCTCAGCATCAATGAATCAATGAATGAAGGGGAAAACGCGCGCAGATTGCACAAAGCGCCGTCATCGCTCCAACGTATTCAAAGGATTGCACAAGTTTATTGAACGAAGTGGGTGTCGGCGACTGCTTGCTGCTCGCCGTGATTCCCAAAAGGAAGGCAAGAAAACGAGTCGAGATTAACGACAAGGAAAGATAAATAAATAAAATCCGCGTTACAAAACTCAGCAGAAATATCTTATGCAAGCATTTTTGCACGTTACCAATATCGAACGGATGTTCTCCAAGTCTCTTTTCTCTCCCCAACATATTTACCCAAATTTTTCAGGTTTACGCCCAGACATTCCTTCACCGATTCACCTTAAACTCCACTCTTATCACATTCCTCGGCGACAACGTGGAAAGAACGGCGCCGCATCCTTTTCTCTTTCGTCAATTCTATTTACTTTTTACTCCACGAGTCTAGCAATTCGTCACCTGTGAAACAGGTGATAACAACGAACCCAAAAAAATAAACGGGTTTCTTGACCTTATTTGTATTAAAACTCACCAACCGAATCAAATGACGAAATCATAATGCAATCGTTAAAGGAGTGGCAAATGTGCCTCGCCATGAAAAATAAGAGCGTAGCGCGTAATTCAAATAATACTTTCAAAGTAGTTAGTAAGTTTACTTCTAGTCGCTCAGGAAATCGTTAGCAGTTAGTAAAAGCCAGTACTCACGCTGAAAAATGCTATTTCTACCTTATCTGCAGTATTACTATAGTAATGCTATGAGCGATAAAAATCTAAGATTAGATAAAGAATCGTCTAAAATTGCATCTTATACAATTTGTTTAAAACTCACTGATTATGTAAAAAATGTAGACATATAGAGGGTTAGGCAGTTAAAAGTGAACAGTTTTGAACTTTGACTTCTCTTCGAGATACTATTCCTCCACCAGCTGTTTTTCAATGCGCTACCCTTGTTATAGACAATGGCCCGACATTGCAGTTAACATTGTAATAAACTTCTTCGAAGAACTGCAAGATGTTGCACCACGCTTTCTACGAACACTTTCCATACGCCTGTCAGCGTTATAGGTCGACGGATTCCAAGCTTTCTTTTAAAGACTCCAAAGCCACAGAAGTTTAAGGATGAGGCGTCTGGAGATTTTCCAGGATGGATGAAAATGGGATCATCTCGGTTCCTGTTTCTTTTTCTGTATAATATGCCAGTGAAGAACCTCAAATGTGGCTCGACGCTTTATCCTATAGAGACGGAGGATTTCTTGATGGTAAATTTAGTCCATTAACTTTTATTGGAAGTACACAGGGTTGACTTTAAAGTTGGTAGCCACCTTATGCAACCTCAGCTTACCACGAGCATAATATGCAGCTACAACCATAAACTCTTTGGAAAATTCTCCTTGCATTGATTGATGAAAGTTGCTGTACTGTGCTATCTTTGTGACAGTAATGAAAAGCTCGCGACTTATTGGCATCATCGAGGTATATCCAACCCTTCATCTAAGATACCACCTATTGTTATCTATCATATGGCAACGAGCTTAATCTCATGTTAGGGACTACTGAAGAATCACTTAAACGCCAATCGTAAAGACATTGACATAGATCAGGCGTCAGGCCTCTCATAAATGATCCACGATCGTCATTTTTCAAGTGCCATCTTAATTATGGTCCATTATTCGAAATCTAATAAGTAGTAACCATACTTGTGACTCACTACAGTTACTAGAGTGAGGCAAGACAAAACAAAAGGCTCACACAAAAGCTATGCGCTCTATGTGCTGTATAATACTAGACCCTTTTGACTAAATGTAACTAACAGACCACTATAAATATCTGTGCATTCCAGGATCATTAGCTGAGGGATCCAAACGAGCTAGAGGGATCCAAATCACACATAAGGGGACCAGCGATACTTCAGAATCTCCTAACTTATAAACTTATAAGAAAGGGTCGTCATTTTATTAATATCAAGAGCTCACCATAGCTTATGGCGAAGTAATGCTAAGGGATGTCATTGACAACTTTTTTTTTTTTTCTTAATCCAATACGTCCATCCAGAGCCTTTATGGCCTGAAGGCCGACGAGTTGGGTCTCTGGATGGACCTGGATTAACGGCTGCTGTATGATGGGCGCAGCAGCCGGGGAGGGGGGGGGGTAAAGATCGTGAGTTACTGATGGGTTGCCCATCCAGTGACTAGCCGTGCCTGATGTTGCTTAACTTCACAGAAGTTGTGCTTTCAGTGAAAGCCCACCAGGCCACGGCCTCCCCCATAAACTTAAGGAAACAAATAATCATAAGGAAGCTTGACGTGCTTATTATTTTCAAGAGATAAGTTAACATTTGCTAATTTCTATTTACTTTCAGTACAAAGCATTGTATTTTAAATTGGTTAAGAGGTCCAAAATTTTAAGCTTTCTAAATGGTCAGTATTTTGGAGTAAGCCCTATTAGGTATAGTGCAGTTCCAGGTCTAACATTAACATCAGACTAGGAGTTTCCTCTTGAAATTTTAAAGGGTTCACTGGAGATTTCTCGTGCTTGGAAGACATCCAGGGATTGGGTAGTTTATTGAAGCACTCGTTTCGAGAAGGGCAGTTCAGGTGATGCGTTTATGCTTATGCTTGTCTCAATCGCTCAGGCAACAGAATGATGGAAACATATCATTGTAGTAAACACATTATGTTTGATGAATATCAGCTCGGTGAAAGATAGACTGCAACGATCCTAGGGTTTCCATGGGTTCCACGTCTCCTCGCCAACTGTTGTTAGTCCTCTGCAGCCAAGGGAAATTCTTAAAATTTATCGCTATCTTGCTTTTTTTTTAACGGCCAAGGAATAGAGTCTCTTTTATTCGAAAAATGCACTATAACAAGTAGGGATTGTTACTCGATAAAGTAACGCCATTATTGGTTACAAAGCATTTCATCAACAATAAAGAGTTTTAAAATAAAATTTTCAATGTTTATTTAAAAAAAAAAAAAAATCAATCGCGCCAAAGCGTAACCACCGAGAGAGAAGGCTTCCACAATGAAACGTAATACAATGTTACATAATAATAGATAGGGCAAATTTAGGGCTGATTATTGGTAGAAATATGAATAACAATGCTATCTATGATGATATCACAATGTATTAAGTTTCAATGCCTTCTCTAATGACGTATATTAAAGATAGACTCCGAAACCAAGCGCAACAGGTGAAGCAAATTGGGAAGCTCCACCGCCCAGAACTGTCATGGCCGAAAGTGAGTGAAGATGATGCAAAACTACGGTCTATAGATATTCAATGGTCATCGAGCTTCCACCATTTTCCATTGTTTCCAGTAGCTAAGGAAAACAGATCGCGCCAGCTGCCGCATAGATCGCATTAGAGCTAAAGCACTGTATAATTAGGGCCGACCGTGACCTGCGATAGAGGTTTTTTATTGAAACTGAAAATGAAAGTAAAGTTTCTATCTGCCGATAGGGCGGCGCTGCAGGCCCAGTTGGGCCGATTGTACATGCAGCGCCACTTTTCAATAGAGTTCCCGTCCTATTGGGAAATAGAAACTTTAGCTTCATTTTAACACTGGAGCCTGATGACCATGTTTATCTATAGACCGCTGAAACTCATGGCTAAACATGAGGGTAGCTGATTAATAATTCTTTCACACGCTGATCACGGAGTGATAAATTTATCTTTTCATTAACTTTGTATTTGAAGTATTTTATAATATTTTAAAAACAATTTTTTGATCATGGTTTCAATTTCAATTTCGTTTCGATCGTCTTTCAGTTACGTATTTTCATTTTAGTTACGTATTTGTGATTTATGCTCGTGGAAAATGATTCCTGATCCTTTTTTGTGTCTGTTTGTACAGTTGTACGCAGAACAACTTTGAGGAATGGTTTTGAATTAATTATTCCTCGGGCCCAAAATCTTCAAAAACAAAGCAGCCAGACAGCTAACTACTCCACGACTCACTCTTGCCCAGAGCTGTCATGGCTTCAAATTGTTTCACTTTGTTGGAGCTGTTAACAATAGGATTCGGAGTCTATTTTTAATATACGTCATTGGCCTTCTCTCTCTCGGTGATCACGTGTGGCCTCGAATCGCGCACAATTTCGTCACACAATTGTTAACTGCCTCTCCAACACCTCTGTATTAAAAACTGAACAAATACTTGGAAACTACCGAATCACGTTGTACGGATCGAAAGAAGCGTATGTTGATGACCAAATCTTTCCAAATACAATAAGTCACACAAAAATACAGACAAAGACTTTATAATAATTCTTCAAAAAGGATTTCTGTTCTACCCTACAGGTAAACACGCTAGACTCTTTAAATTTTAGCTAGACTCTTATTTCGATAATTTTAGTTTAGAAAATTAAAAAAGTAAAACGAGGTATTCCATTTCTATAAGATTATTTGACGATTTTATTTATAATTTCCTTTTTGAAAATGTTTAATTACATTATGATCTTAAGATTTGGATGGACAAAAATAAATTAATTTTTAATGTTAAAAAAAACAACAAATTAATGATGTTTTGTGGAAGAAGGTCGCTTGACAAAACCTGATTTACAATACGCCAATGTTAAGATTGACTTTACAACACATTTAAAATTGTTAGGAGTCACGATCCAAAATGACTTAAAGTCGGAACATCATGTAAATAATGTGGCCACAAGATTAATTAAATTAATTTTTATTCTTTCAAGACTTCAGACATATCTTTTTCTTCTTTGGAGAAGCTGCTCCGTTTCCTCTCAACAACGTATTTTCGTTTACAGAAATGGGCTATCAGGCGAGTTTTTGAACATGTCAATCATAGATTTGTTGAACCAAAAATTCTTAACATTTGGAAATTATATTTTTATCGTTTGATGTGGCTCTTAAATTCATTTATTATAAGTAGATCAAATTACTTTTTAATTAAAAAAAAAAAAACACCCAATGGAAACCTGTTAAAAATACGATGACGAAAAAATCTTTTTACTTGTTATTTTATTTGTTAATGATTTTAGAAGTGTCATTGGCCACAATTGTTTCCTCAAGAAACTAATTTATGTTGAATTCGATTGACTGAATTTATAATGGAATTGAGATTTTTTTTCTTCTTCAAAACAATGAAATATGTAATTGATCCATAATATTTTTTATATGTGACGATGCCATCAACAATGTTTATATTATTATTATCTCAAAAGATGATTTTCCCCTCCAGGCTATGTTTCTATTGGCATCGTCACATATATTCTTATGATATATTATGATTAATTCTATATTAGCTAATTGAAACTAAATTTCAATCATATATTTCTGTACGTTTTTTATATGGCAACATGAAAAGAAACCCTTGTAGATTATTGTTGCTATTAAAAATAAATTAAAAATTAAAATGAATTAAATTATTCCTAACAAATATAAAACAGATGAAACACAAAATTTATTCCTTAATTCTGACAAAAAATTCTGCAGCTTTAGAATTTTTCATTACTAAAAACATTAATTATTTACATCAATTTATGAAATTTATAAATATTTATTAATATATATATATATATAGTAGTTTATATTGTTTAAAGAGAATTAAATGTTAGATATGTTAGATATCCCCCCCCCCCCCTCCCAGGCTGCTGCGACCATACAGTCCCTACTCGGCGGCCTCTGGTCATACAGTCCCTAGAGGTGACGTATTGGATTCCATTAATATGCAAACATACATACATACATATATTAGAAAAATTTTTGGTTGAT
This sequence comes from Rhysida immarginata, assembly GCA_023313115.1. Taxonomy (NCBI): domain Eukaryota; kingdom Metazoa; phylum Arthropoda; class Chilopoda; order Scolopendromorpha; family Scolopendridae; genus Rhysida; species Rhysida immarginata. The sequence continues at coordinate 457,483 of JAHWFO010082787.1, read as the reverse complement.
ATTTTTTTAATGCTGATGTTTTAATATTTATTTCATATTAATTCACTTCAACGTAGTTTTAATTATAAGAAAAAATAAAATTGACTATAGTTACTTCTTACATAAAACTATAAGCGGGAGAGGCGCTTAATATCTGTATTAAAAAATAAGAAAAAGCGCGTATCACTCTAAAATTATAAAATCGGAAATCTAACCTTTATGACTCGAGGTAGGCGATACCCTATCACTAAATTCATTTCTTTGGAATAAGCTAAATCACATTGTTCTATGACGTTCGTAGGTGTTGCTCGAACGATTATCTTTCTCCCTCAGGCCAACTCAGTAGTTAATGTTTTAATTTCATTCTTTAAAGACCTACGATTTCACACTTAGCGACGACACCCATGCTAAAGAGTCAGTGGGATGCATAGAAACAAGTACACAAATATTGCAGAATTGGATGACTAGCAATAATAAACGAAAACAAATGTTCCACCCATATAGCACAATCTGTAATTTATTACAATATGGAGCGAACCCTCTATACAATAAAATATAGATTTATTAAAAAGTGGTTAATACTTTAATTACAATATAGAAGAGAGATAGAAAAATTTCACGACCTGGATTCGAACCAGGGAGTACGACTTTCGCTGTCGCTGCTCTAACCAATTGAGCTATCGCTGACAATGAACCGCAATGTTGTCACAAAGTGTCTGTATGAAATCACAAGCAAATCCGTGCGGGCACTTTGTAAAAGCTTTGATGTTCACTGTCCGCGATAACCCAATTGGTTAGAGCAGCGATAGCGAACGTCGTAGTCCCTGGTTCGAGTCCAGGTCGCGGAATTTCTTCTTCCCTTTTCTGTATTGTAATTATGATTATTTGAAGGTTTTCTTCAGCTTCTTAGCTTCTCTTTGAATGGTTAATACCTACTAATAAAATCTTCCAGTTCTTTGGCATATCCATAACTGTTCTATTTACAGCCTGTCCAATAAAATAAAAATTGAGCAATAAATTTACTATTATTTTTTGACACTGTAGTAAAGGACAATTAACAATGTCTAACAAGAGACCCTGAAATTTAATTATTGGAGGCACCAGGGTTTTTTTTTTTGTTTTGTTTTTTTTATTTATTAGACAGACCAGAGGGCTGTAAATCTGCAAAATGAACATTTAAAAAATTTACGAAAAATAGTCTTTGATAGACTTCCTTTGAGATTTTAGTTTCCTTTTAAAATAATAATAATGCGTCGCCACAAATTTCCTTAACAACTTCCCTTTTTAGTAGGTACGTGGCTTCTCATTTCCGTAAACATTACGACTGTTCCAGACAATTAGGCTCACAGTAATAAAATTAACAAAAAATTATTTTGTAATAATTCAAGTTTTAACGAGGTGAATAGAGTGTCGAATTGAATATTACCTACGATTTCGATTGCAAAACACGTAGTAGGACTAGCGCAATTTCAGTGTCATTGGCGCCAAAACGTCTGGGTTCAAATGAATTATTAATGAAGAAAAACGCAATTTCACACCTTTATCTGCAGGAGCTATAAAACAAATCAGAACTAATAATAGAGATTAATGCATAATAATAATAATAATAATAATAATAATAATAATAATAATAGTTAATTAATTTTGCTGTACATTAGAGCAAGTTATTAAAAAGTATTATCAGTTATCTATTCGGATTCACTTTACAGTATCTCGAAACGTGTCTTCCCTATACGACTCGACTCGACGCTCGCAAATGCTATTTTGTCTGAAGTCGTTAACTTAAGGAGAACTCACATTTGTCAGAACTGTATCATTACTCAGTCGGCCAATTTCACAAACGACAGATTTGACATTTCGATTACCCCCCGGGAGAGATTTGACCTACATACTAACAAAAAAAAGTCCGAAGAAAAAACAAAACTGCTTCTACACCAGTCAATTAATTCCGTTAATTATTAGTAAGCATTTATTGCTATTATGTATCTGTCTATCCATCCATCTGCATTATCAATGTTTAAGACCGAAGAAAAGGAGTTGCGTTCGTATCTTACACCAAAGGTAAAGCACCGCCGGTGACCTTGCATTGTTCTTCCAGGAGATCCGGAAATCGACAGGATCGCAAAACTTTAACAATGACCAGGGGTGGATAACAGATTGAAAATTAAATTTTAAAAAAATCCTAAAACCGGCGATTCTAATAGTTTACCGCTGACACAGTTACTGACGAAGAGTCAGGTCATCCCCGTTAATTTTTTTCTCTTTTATGTCTATCTCAAGTGAGGAAAAAAAAAGTCGGAAGAAACCCCATTAAGTCTTTCAATGTTCAGATTGAACCGAGATTGCCAATTTCTATAAGAGGCGATAACTAATGAGCAACCAACAGACCCCGACGACGACGGCTAGCACTGCGGGGGCGAGGATTAATCATTAAACTCTTTACTTTTTTTTTTTAATCTCGACTGTAATAAAATTCATCTTCTTATTTGGAAGTTGCCACTTAACTCTTTCTCCCTAATTTTTCCCGTCTCTGAATAACGCTGTAGGTGTCATCGACTCATAACTATGACGCAACTCATTAACAACGTCGATGATGAGGCGCCAAACTATTCACTTTTTCCATCCCTCCCTCCTCCTTTGTCATTTTTCTACTTAAACCTGAATCGACAAACATCAGCTGATAATCAGTATAGACTAATAATAAAATGGTTTTTTTTTAATTCAATGTTTGGTAACTTGCCTAGACAGCCTCTGAGAATTGGACTACTTTCATTAACGCGATAACAACGAATTGACTTAACTATGATAAGCGACACAACATCGTAATAAAAACCCGAATTATTATCATCCCTTATATATCATACACTGTCTATCATGAAAATGCGTAAAATAAGTAGCTCCTACTGTAAATATACTATGTTCAGCCATGAAGCATGTTTGCACGTTCATCAAACTTGATGGCCATGTTGGACAACTAAAAAGGATTAAATCCTTAAAGAAGATTCTTTTACCTTCATTAGCACCAGGCACTCTTGTACTCGAAGAAACTGAAGCAAAAAGTCTGCAGTGAATGTCATCTTCCAGGATGCGGTAGTTCAAATACCGTCTTATAGTATCCCAAACATCCACCATCCATGGGAGACAAGCCACGGGAACAGGCAGGCCATTCTAAGATCCCTCTGTCCATCCAAGCTTAAGAAGAATCTGACAAGACTTATTCTTTATCAGATACTGGCGGACAATCGTTCTTTTTTTTTATTTATTTACAATTGCTGTATGGACATGTTATCGTGGATCTAGCTGCCCCAAACAGAAACGTTACAGAATGCTACTGAACTATCAATTTTTTTCTGGCTAGTGTTTGTGGTGTAATGTCAAAGGTACGCACTGCACGGGAACACGTACTTGCAATCCAGCTTCAGGCAATCAGTTCGATGGTTCGTGGAAATAACCGTCGGTTCAATTGATATTCTTGCAACACGTTCTCCTGATGCCGTCTATCCACCAAATCTTTTCACAGTCAATACACTACAAACAACGATGTTGCCCATGCCAATTATCAGAGATAGACAAATGGTGAGAATTTGCTGAATACTCTAACATTCACACAACTATCTCCAACATTAAAGTAACATTGTTAATAAACAAATGAAATCACTTATGATATTTTAAGCATATCACTTAAAACTTTTATTACTTACTGTATGATTGTATGATAGTTAACGTTTAAGTTTACGACATAGGAAGGACGTAGACTCAATTTGGTACGATGCAGTCAAAAGGTGTCATAGTAAAACATTTTTATGAGGGATAGAATGTTGCAATAGCAACTACAGTTGAACGCTGTTGCTTCATTGAAGTTATTTTTCAATTTAGTTCCCTTGTCTATTGATGCACTTCTGTCACAAGTAAGCCGATGCCCTTGGGGGAAACAATTTGTTGCTGTTTGCCACGAGTGTGTCACCTGTTTAAAATGCTCATCAAATGTAAATTTATCCGAGAAAGACTTCCCTTAAGATATCCGAAAAGTCCAATAATTGCTAGGTAAATCCAGAGAGTAAGAAGATGCGGAATACCTTCCATTCGCAAGTCGACAATGGTCTGAACAGTCTCATTAGCGTTATACGAACGAGTACTGTTGTGTTACAACCAAAAATCTTTCGAATCAAGTCTTATTGCCGACTTCAAACGCAGCAAAGTACCTATAAGAAATACTCTTCAGTCATGCCTTTGGTCAAGTAATCTATAGGAATGACCCCATTCCTGTTCTTAAAAAAGCCAACATAACTTTTTTGCGAATGGCTGGGATTTCATTTTCTTGGGTCGAAGAAAGGAACGATGGCGATATTCCTTGGGGCCATGACCCCATATAATGATGCCATATCGTAAAATTTGCAAAACCAAGACAGAAAATAAATAAACAGATAACTTATAATCTTTGAAGAACCCCATTAACCTACCAATCAATCCGAGTCATCTAAGATCTTCCTTCTTAATCTTGTTAACCTGGCTTTCTTGATTTCAGGGTGAAAATGGCTTCCCTGACTCATCCCCAGTGGCTATTTACGACCAATAAAGTCATTTTCTGAGCTCCGGAACATTCCAGAAGATACTGACAAGCATCTACACATGCACCTATCAATTCTTGCGTCAAATGGTGCGATCCCATTTTGCGGAGATTTTTCTGAAGCTCAGTTTATCATGAATGATCACGTGCACTAGTCCAACACTGGTCTCCAATTCTTTTGTTATCTCACATGAACACAAGTATTATTTGGTGGTAAACAAGTATAGAAAAAAATGCCCCCCCCCCCAATAATACTTGTGTTCATGTTAATTCAAGTATTACGTCACGTTGCTAGGGGGGCGAGGGGGTTGTCATTCTGTGACGATTTGTGACGAGGGGGAGGGAGGGGGATCAAACAGTGTGTCACGTCACGGTCACTTCAGAGGCAGTCCAGAGTCTAGGAATGGGGAGTCCATATATTTTTGTTTATCCCAAGTCCCAATAAAAGCTCTTGGAGGGGGTATTTTTTCTGCACTTGTTTAGCACCAAAAAAGTCGTGACCTTTCTTGACAGACCAGCAATGTTGTTCACCGTTTCGAAGCTCATTGAGAATAATGCCAATTCGCTATCTACCTGAATGATACAGGATTCAACATAGCAGAAGATAATGGAAACTATACATCCGTTTTCATAACTAGCATTTTGCTAAAAACTTTGTTAAAAGAAAATCCATTATTTGTTGAATTTAATGAAATACCATACAACGTAGCATTCCCATCACTGAGAAATGAAACAATAAAAATAATTTGTAATAAAATTGCCTCACTTATTTGAGGCGCCACTTACTCTATGCCTCTATCATGCCTCACTATTTGAGGCGTCATTAAAAGAGCTGTGGCATAGTTCCTGTTATGCCAAAAATATGGCCATCTTGTATTGTGACAAAACGACATGAAGTTTTAGCCATAATGAACATCAATGAAAAGCAATATGACGCGGAATGGATCGATGAGCAGTTCGTTGATAAGGAAAAATAATAATAATCCCAATTATTGAAAATAGTGAAAATGTAAATTTAATATCAATAAAAAATCCCATTTAGAATGTCCCTGGGAATAAATAAAAAAATGCGACCTATTAGAAATAATAAAAGAAATTGAATAATGATTATAAAGTAGTTTATTTTTTTATAATAAGTTGAAGAATGTTGGGAGGGGGGTTAAAATTTGATGTGGGGGACGGAATCTGATGTGGGGGGGCGTATGAAAATGGTAAAAATCAGCGTGGCATAATACTTGAATGGCCCCATATTACCAGAAGTTTACAGAAAAAATTCTCATTATACAGGGTATTTCATAATTGGTGTCCCGTCTTTAGGTCCAAATAACGGCTCAAGGGGAACAGGTGGGGGGGAAATGAATATTGATTATTTGGTTTTGATGTCCACTAATTCCGAATAAGAACATTACGCGTCCCTGGGGGTGAAGGGGTAAATTTTGAAAATTTTAATTTTGTAGGGGTAGGGGTTAGACCCCATGTGTTATTTAGAAAGTTGTAGAGCATCATGTAAAATGTGGGTTTAGCAAAAAACCCGGTGAAAAAATCTCATCCCCTGCCCTTTATCGAGTGGGTAAAGTGAATGGTATGGCTAGCCGATGTGGACAAAACCATACTTATTTTATTCGTATCAAAACCAGAGAACAAAACATCATATATGTCAAACAACGCATTTTATTCATACAAATTAGGTACCTGAAGAACAGATTTATTCGATACAGTCGCCGTTAGCCGCAGTGACGGCTTCAATGCGAAAGCGGAAGCGTTGACATGCCTGAATTAAATGGTCCTTCTGGATGTCGGCCATTCCCCAGTCAATGGCGAGTGCATCGGAACCAAAAAAAGTATTGCGGGAATGTTGATTAGCTTTCCATTCAACAACGCCTCACATGAGATCTGACGAGTAAAAAGGCCACAAACTGTGTGATGTAATTAAGCAGATGGGTTACCATCCACTCTTGTGTTGTCACAACTTTATGTGCAGGTGCAGAGTCCTGCTGAAAGACATATGGCCTGCCGTTACGAACGCTGTTTATCCAGGGCTTTACAATTGGATAAACTGGGCTTTACAACTGTTTGCAGCACCGCAATGTAGCCAGCAGCATTCACTCGAAGATCCCGTGGAAAGAAATTGGGTGGTATAAAGTGTTTAGCGCTACTCACCACCTGTAAACCATCACCCTTACGGGAAACTTTGTATGCCTAACACTTGGGACATCCGAGTGATCCACATATAATCATCTGCCATTTCACCGGTTCACTTTTTTGGTTCTGGTCGAAAATTTTTTCATCGGAAATAAAAGAAACAGAGCATGCCAGGTTCTTCCGGATGTTTGATCTTGTTTAATAACAGATTTGCTCGAAGCAGTCGTTGTTCTGGTGTTTTCACCGACATGAACTGCCCTTTCCTCAGAACATACGACTTATAACGAAGGTCCTCATGCACCACAGTACAGACTGTGCTCTCGGAAACTTGGAGATCTCGGGCAATGGCTTTGATGGATATTCCTGGGTTCGCGTAGATAATGTTTTGCATCGGTTGTACAAATTGTGTTCCCATACAGTTCGAACGTTTTACGTGCTTTTTGGGCTTAGCTAAAGGCGACACATGTCCGCCTGAGGCTCCCAACTCCTTCCGAACTTTTGTTCATAAAAGATCTGTCGATTTCCAAAAATCTTCTAATTTCAACGTCGCTGTCCTGTGCGGGTAGCGCAACGATCACGGCGTGTCTTTTCATTTCTTGCATTAGCTGATAGTCCGCATTGATGCTCTGTAAAGATGAAAGTACAGATATGAGTGTACACGTAACTACAGGCGCTCAATCACATGTCCTCATATACCCAATGCATCCTGTCCTTGTATTACCATGGACATAATGAGAGATTACATTTAAGGGTTCATTCGTCAAGCTACTTTACAATTTTAATACCCTGGTAAATCTGGTGCTCATCACTTCACTATGAATCCTTGTCGATTTCTCGTTTATTTTTTCTCTCTTTTTGTGAAAAATAGGTCGCACATTCTCTGGTTTTGTACTTGAAAATAGATAAATTTCAAAATGAATCACCGTCCTAATCACTTAGGCAAAATTTATGGGTAATGTTAGACAGTTCTAGACGTGTTCATGTATAAGCAATTAGAAAATAGCTCGGGAATAAAAATCGAGCAACATGATGTAATTATCAAACACTCACCAAAATTGCAACTCATGCACCACAATTTTGACATTTATTGGTGGATTTCCCCGAGTTTAATTAAAAATGAGGTGAAAAACTGTAGGAGGAGAGGGCGGCTTGACAGACATTCCTAAACCATTCTTAATAAATTTTATTAAAAAATATTCTTCAAGTAGCGCTTTCCTGTTCGTCCTACACTCACACTCTCGAACGAAAATGTAGTCTGCTTTGACGACACTTCCGCTAAATAAAAAATACACCGGCGGACGAATCCTCTCGAAACCAACCCACGCCACGCGTAATCTCGACACCATCGCGAGTCCGTCACGTGCCCCCGACATCACTTCCTGTCGATAAAGCTCCACTTCACCTTCTTCAGTAGGAGAGACGAGCTAGGAGGGTGCCTATCTACCAAATACCCTTTTCCTCTTTCATTTTTTAATCTTCTCTCTCTCTCTTACTCCCTCTAATGTTTCATTATAGTTTATAGCTTCCGTCGTCTTCCACTTTATCTCCCTGTCGATGGAATAATCAATTGCCACTGGCCTTGCCGAAAAACTGGGACCTTTTGATGGCAACTTTATCCTTTCTCTCTATCTCATCAGTGTTATTTCTCTAACATTAACGAATCTTATTTTGTTCCCAAAGTTAAACGAGTTATTGTAAATAAAATTTGTTAATTATAATCGTGTAACAAAAGAATGCAGACTCGTATAAAAAAAAAAAGCGATTCAAGTCGACAGTCGCGTTACCATGTGACATGAACAAATTAATTTTAAAATTAAATAATTCAAAAACTAATTCATGTCTTCGAAAATTCTATCACACATTTTTAATTCCTTGTACATAAAAAAAATTCAAATTTGATGTTGTAATTGATTTTAATTACTGACCAAAAAGTTAAAAAATAAAAACTTTAATTAGTAGCCTCTTTCAATTAAGTAACGGACATAAAGATCACTTTAAAGAGCTTCCAAGGAAAAAAAATGAATAAATTTTAAAAAATATATAGCTTTTCGAGTATCAGTACATACATAAAGAAAAGATCAGATGAGGTTAAAAACAAAATGCTTGTGGGCCATCTACATATCGATAGATACACATAAAAAAATTGTATTAATTTTTATTGATTTAATTTAAAATATTTAAAATTAATATTAACAACGGAAACCAACAAAAAATTTGAGAGTGCGAAGCGTGATCGGATGTCTTAAGCATAGTCGGCGAAACTGATGTTACAAAGCTCTCTGCCAATTGTTTATTTTTAAAAACTACCTAAGCATTAATTAGAACAATCGTTAGATTTTATTTTAATGATTTACAATCAAAAAAACTTATCATCGTCTTGGGGATATTACACAACCTTTATTGTTGGTTGGCTCCATAGGTTTGTAGACGTTTCAAATCGAGACAATTTTGCACCCTTTCACAAGGCTGTGTCTCAATATAATCTTAAGACAATTCGGCATTATTATCTTTGTGTACTTCTGAGAGAATGCACAAACATCCATGTCCACGGTAGGATTCGAACCAACAACCTGATAGATTCGATAACTAGAAGCCTCAGCGCTCTCGGCCACAAGACCATCTGCAACTCTTATTGTACACTGTTCAACTCTGTTCTTAATTCTGCTACATTTGAACATTTCTCCTTCCTTAGCAGTTTCCTTCAACACTATAAGGCCTATGATCACAATGATTTGTGGGTTGCAATTTCCTTTGACTCACTTATGTGTGAGCAAATTTAAAGTTAAATCCAAGTTAAATCCATGCCAACTGTAAACATTTAATTCACAATATCATTAATTTATCCGAATGCGTCCTTTTTTGTACTCGCATATCGAGTAAAAAGGGAGACATAGGGAGCAATGAAACTGAAACTAAAAAATATGGAGTCATAAAAGTGCTTAACGGATCCCCAAAGTCAACCAAGATCGCATTTTCCGGGAACAAATCTCATACTGAATTCTTACACATGCATAAGAACAGACTCCTTACTGTAAGCAAAGTACAGACCAGCACATACCTCATAAAAAAAATCCTAAACTCGATCGAAATCTTTCTAAGAGCAGCATGGTCATTTTTGTGCAATTTCCACCAGACCAGCCTATAAACATATTCAATCTGTCGTTAGGAATATTCGCTGAGAGTGCAAATCATATATTTTGCAAAACCATTTCAACCCAAGGCCCATCATTTCCAATTTTACACAACAGTCTTGGTCCTATAAACGCCAAGATTTAAATACCGTAAATATTAGGTTTAACTGATGTAATACCAATGCTGACATCCCAGTTGAAATTACTATATATCAGTAAGTAAAGGGTATGTATATACTAGTAGTGTCAATAATTTCGGAGACTGTGCTGATATCTCCAATCAGGCTTGGAGGAGAGGGGAACTGTTTGGCATAGAGGCAACATTGATGCGAGACATGGTTAAGGAGGAAGCAGCTCCGCAGTGCAGGGTTTTTCCAAATAAAGCATGTCGGTGAACTGCAGTTGTCCGCGTTCGTCGGAAGGGCGTGTTGCATTACGAGTGCATACTGGAAGTGACGACAATGAAGAAGTGCACACAGATCCTGGCTCGCCTCCGTGACGCTGTCCGCCAGAAATCCCAGAACTCTGGAAAAGCAAGGATTGGGTACTGCAACATGCCAATGTCCCCATATATCGGTCTTAGTGCAGGCTGCATTGGCCAAATGGGGAACACTAACCCTTCCACACACTCCCTACTCACCCGATCTCGCTCCATGCGACGGTTACCAGTTCTCCCGTCTGAAAAACGAAATCAAAGGATGTCGTTTCAAGAGTGCATCTGAAGTTCAGGAAGGAGCGATGGCCGCCATGAAGACCATCTTCTCCAAAGGCTTCCAGGAATGTTTTCAGCAATTGTATTCGCTTTGGCAGAAGTGCATAGTTGCAGAAGGATAGTACTTTGAAGATGGTTGTGTTTAACATGTGAACAATATCATATCCTTCAGGAAAGCCAATCTCCGAACTACTAGTATATAATACACATACACTTGTGCTATATTTTTACACCATCCCCTCCCCCCCTCCAAGAAATACAATGTGATCTCAAAAGTGCTAGCAACACTCTTCACGCTAAAGGTCGTCGGTTTGAGTTCAGGTGGAGGCAAATTTCATTCAAATTATTTCATTCCAGATTAATGTGCGTTAAATAAATTTTCCATGCTTATTGCCTTTTTTTTTTTCTTTTCTTTTCTTTTCTTTTTTTTTTGGCCGAATGGTCATTATCGATCGTAGATCTCTTGGAAATCCCAATTTTACCTCGGAGGTGATGTCCTTTAAAATCACATGAAAGAGTACGTTATTAAACAAAAATTAATTATTACTTTATGGAATGCTAAACAGTGATAATATACAGGATGTCCCAAAAGTGTAGAAACAGAGAAACTTTTATAGAATATGTTCAAAATGACCACCATCCTTCGCAAGGCACAGATCTAGTCGATACTACCATTCAGTAAACATTCGGTTAATGGCAATAGAGCTAATCTCTGCTGAAAAGATTCTGAATACCAAATAGCACAGAACAACAAGCTTCTCGGCATAACCATAGTTTGAGTACTCATTACGTAAAAGTCATATGGTGGTAGGTCTGGGCTGCGATCTATCCCGAGCCTGGAAACTGATGATCAATTGAAGGGCTCGGGGCAATAAGGACGTAATCCACAGGAAGAAGTTCTTACTAAATGTAATAATTATTTGAGTAGTCCATTGGTCCAGTATCGTTGCGAGATCAAGATGAATAAAAGGAGTCCAGATAACGATACGGATACAATTTTATT
>JAHWFO010082787.1:390718-445939 GCA_023313115.1 Rhysida immarginata | reverse complement strand
ACATTCATAAACTTTTTATATGGTACGCGGCTTTTGAGACACACGGTAGTTTAGAGACTTTTACAGAGGTAATAGACAGCGTCTCAACACAAATCATAAGTTAAATGAAGTCTTTACCTTCTGTGGACTTTCCACTTCCAACTCAATCGTTGTCGATTTTAAAATTAGAAATAATATCGTGTAATACATTTTTGTTCCTAAGTCATTTCTTGATTCCTTCTTCCTGAAAAGTAGAGAAAATTGCTATTATTGCCTTCAAAGTTCACTTTTGTGATTAGGACGGCAGTAATTTGGACTTATATCCAAAGAGAAAACTGGTGGAAATGCATCAATATCGTTCACATAAAGTCAGGAAATAAAAGCAATTTATGAAATGAACTTAGCATAAATTTATACAAAAGGTGTACTAAAGACTCATAAGTGAGTTGTTATAGAGATATGCGTAAATAACTTTGACGAAGCAGAGCTCAAATTTATGGCCGTTCTGGTTATAAAATTTGCTGGGAATTGGATCTTTTAGGAAGTAGCATTAGCCTACTACTCGATAATAAGATATAAGTAAAATTTTCTTACACGGCGTAATCAGGTCTGGGATTAAAAATAAATACTAATAATAATAATAAACCCTCTTTCTATCGTCAATTCCGAACAATAGCTGACTCGACCGACATTGTTGGCCGCACACAACACCAACAAAGCCCTCTTGCTCTAACAACTCTCGGTTCGAATACAAATTAGATAAACAAACAAAAATAAAATCGTCAATAAGATAAAACAAAATTCCTTTTAAACAACAACACACAAGAGTTTTAAAAAAAGCCGTTTAAAAAATAACTAATGTTATTACAACTATTAATAACAATAACCAGATATCAAGCCCTCTTGTTATCTAATCTCTAGTCAAAAGCCTCTCCAAGTGCGTGCGTCTATCTAATGTGTGGGTTTCATGTTGCGTCCCTCTATAAAGCGATGTGCGTCCGTCGCTCTCGGTCCTCCGTCCTCATCACTTCCCCGGACGTGGCGACTCTTCTCCAGCAAAGTTATTACATCAGAGGCAGCGATATTATTAAAAAGGCCAAAACTTAATAATGAGGTTTTTTCTCCTTTTTTTACTTTTTGGCTTCCTTTTTTTGTGTTTTTTGTTTGTTTTGGCGAAACTAAATCGTTACAATTAAAATGTCACGGATAGCAGTACCGTATGATTCGTCCATTGACGGCGAAAGAACAAGCCGACGACGGGCAATTTGCACAAAAGATGACGACGCTCATTCAGGTAGTAGAAATCATAATTAATAATAAATTAATTAATTAACAATAATCCTCTTATAATCAACTTTTAATCCTCTTCATTTTTAATATAAATTAGTTTTATTATCATTTATCTACCCTATCTAAACGTGTTCATTAGAAAATTTTCCATTTGTGAGGGGGCTAAATCAATTGCTTTATAATAACCAACGCGTTTTCCTATATACAGTCAATAAGATGACGAAATGAAAGCGCAGTAATTGTTTGTTATTAATTTCAACAGGCTTTTCTTGCTTTAAAATAAATAAATAAATAAATAAAAATAAGTAAATAATTCTCGTCGACTAGCAAGAAATTTTTTCTCTTTAATAATAATAAATAATAAATAATGAAAAAATAAGAATGAAAGATTTATTTATAAATTTATGACTACAATGCAACTGCAATGGCAGTTTAATTAAAAGAAAATCAACAATTTAAAGGCAATAAAAAAAATTTAATATTTCAGACTTCACACAATCGTGTATGTCATAAAATAATCATTTTTCGCTATGTGCGTATTAAAATTTATCAAGTATATGAAATCCGAGATCAGATTTGTCATAGCGAATGCATTAAACGGTCGATCACTCAAAAACTTCATTTTATTTTCCTTTTTTCTCCCCGCTAATACACTTCCGGATAATCGAGTCCTGAGCGTGCACTAAATTCGAATCTTAAAAAGCGCTAATCTCATTTCTTTTGCAAACTAGCAAGCAAACATGTATCTTCGAGCATAAAAATAAAAAGGCGTGGATACAATACCCCCCCCCCCCACGTATAAGTAATGTACAAGGAGGAGGAGGTGAGGGTAAATAAGACCGGTTGAGAGAGAGAGAGAGAGAGAAATATACATATAAATAAATAAATAAAAAGTCACAGACGGAAGAGAGTTCCTGGAAGACCTCAAAACGGATATCTCGGGTGCTGGCGGGAATTCCTAGTTGCCGTGCGCCAATGGGGAGGAAACGACACAACAACAGGTAAGAAAAATAACTCAGACGCCCTTCCACCGGGCTACCGGAAATGGGCGACGTCTAGGAATGCAAAGTGGAAACCCTCTACCCATCCCCCCATAATTCGTAGAGGAAAGAAAAAAAATCCTATTTCCCCCCACCCTCATCCGCCATCTTGTCCACGAAATCCTTGACGTCAACACGCACTTCGTCAAACTCTAACCTAAACCGAAGAAGAGCGGAAAAGTCGTCGTGCTGCAGTTGGTCGCCGTGACAGCGCGCACGTCCATTCGCAGTAAGGAAGACATTGCCTTACATGTACTTCAATTTCAGTCAGTCACGATGATGTCGCATATTTCGTCGATACATTTTCTCCTTACACTGAAATCTAAGATTCCATTGAAACGACGCAAGAAAGAGAAAGAGAACTTCCCTCATATTTCTAGAGAAAGTGACTCGGAGCCTTTTCCCCGCTTTACAGGTTTAGCGCTACGCGAAAATGACGCGCTATTCAAAAATCGCGCTAATAATTAGATAGCCTAATTTCATTACAAAATACCAACAAAAAATATTTGTTTTTAATGAGAATAAGGTAGTATATAAGTAGGGGATAATTATAAATATTTACAATCAAGTAATCCAAAGAGGCTTTCGAGACTTGGAAGAGAATTTTCTTCCTTCATTTCATCATAAATTTATTTTTATGGATGCACATCTAGCTTAACTTAAAGCCGTGACCAGACATTCCAAGATATTGTGAATTTGTACTTTTGCGAACTTTGTTACGACTTCAAATTTTCATTTTCATTTTTCTTTTTAGCAGAAATGCACCTACACACTTTTGCTAACCATAATCTAAATAAAAATATCTTAGTTGAAATTAACGTAATAAATCGGCAAGCACTGTAATTATTCTAAGCAATACAGATAATTGTATAATTAGCACAGCAACGAGGATAATTTAATTTTGAAAACGCGCACGACGCCAAATATTAAAACATGGGACTATGGATTATTTAGTAGAATGATAAAGAATTCATAGCACCCATTCTCACATGAGTATTTCTATTCATCTACCCCAAAAATATATATTTTTACCCATGCTAAGCGCAAGTGGGAATTGAAACACGGCGACGTCTTGCTTAGCTGGATAAGCTTAATAAGATTAAATAACAGATTAAATATTGCATTAAAGAAAACACACAAAAAATTCATTAATTTTTTTTAGTGTGATTTCAAGCACTGTGTGTATTTCCTGAATTAGATACACCCTGTGTAATACTGAACTGCACACTTACCACAACGGCACGCAAGAACATAGCAAAAACGAGTGATCCGCACTTCAAAATGGATAACGACACATTTTAGCATAAATTGAAATTACAGTATATAATACTAGTGAAAAAATAATTTTTTAACTCTTTACGTACTGAAATATGAAAAAAAGTTTCTGAACTGATGTTTAACTTAGTGTATATTTTTGGTCGCTTTTGGTGAAATATTTTTGACATTTTGCATTACGTACTAAATTTTGTAACTTCTCGGAGTTTCATTTTTTTTTAAACCTGAGCCTAAATATCGTGTTAAGTCTAAACCGCGCTAATTTGAATCTCGAATTGTCGCAAGTAAAGGACCACGAGTGGAAACGAAACAAAATTTAAAAAAAGCGAAATCAAGGCTTTCCGTCACACTCAACATCTTCAAATCATTAGAGACATTTAAACGCAAACAAAAAACAACAACAAAAGTGGCCTTTTAACGATCGCCTGAACCTCATCTTACAGAATCATAATGTATAAATAGAACGAAAACGGAGATGACAACTTCATAATCAAGCCGAGCGCTTCTTCTCATTCCTTGACATTTAAGCGAAATCATTAAGAGCGAAATCCCGTTTTGCCTTGGATATCCTAGACGGTCAAACCACAACATCCGACTTTTTATACAAGAAATCGTTTTTATATATTTTATTTATTTCATTTTTTTTTCTTTTTTGAATATTCAACTTCGTCTATTTCCGAAGGTCGAAATCAATCTTCCGCACAGTGAGCCGAGTCAGTCGTCCATCCATTCAACAACACAAAAACACTTTTATGTTATTCCAATTTCTCGTCCTCAATTTCCACACAAACTGTAAAATAATATACACATAGGCACACAACGGAAATAGAGGTTTGTGAAGCCAGAAACTGTTCAACCATTGCTTCTTGTTTTAAAAATTTATTATTTTTTATTTAAGGACAAAACAGAGCCTAGTAGCGTTTAACAGATTTTTCTCATCTGTCACGGTTCCATAAAAAATTCTTATAATCTTTATTATTATTATTATTATTATTATTATTATTATTATTATTCCAAAGGAACTGACAGTTTTCGAAATAAATTCTTCAGTGTAAATATCCAGGAACCGTTTTTTTTATATCTGTGCTGCGCACAAGGAATCGCTTTATACGCTACCCGTGCTCAATAAAAATCTTCATCTAATTTGTCCACAAACAGACAAATTAAATCAAAGTCCAAAATAGTTCCTTTAGCTCCATGAATAAATCAGTATTTTATTATCCTTAAAATTAAAAAATATTTTCAAAAGTCCAAACCGCGCAATTCAATCGCTATAACCGTACTTCCAAAACGAGCCAAAGCTTAAGCAGCGTTAACCATTCGAATGGAATCCTCGAACACCTACGATTATCTTTCACTACTCAGTAGTGATGAGAGTGTAAAACAACGTGAAAACTGTTTGTTATTATTTTGTTATTTTCTAATTATACACATTACCAGCAGCACCGGAAAGAGCGACCAAAATAGTGACCACTTAAAACGTACATTTCTTCAGAAAAGAATTTTATTTTCTTTCATTCTTTTCTCATCCATTCAAGATCCGCGACGAAAATTCCCCTTTAACGATAAAACACAATAGGGTCGGTAAACCTTACTCTACATGGAAGTCAACAAGAATTAAAAAAAAAAAAAAAAAAAGCAATGCTGCTCCGTTCTCCTTCTTCCATCGTGAGTAACGCCGTTGCAATTTCTTTCTTCGTTCGGCGTACAAACGACTTTGCCGACGTTGAGTCACGGGGCCAAAATCCTTCTCAGTCATCCTCCTCCTCCTCTTCTTCTAAGACTGGCGATTACCCATTTTATTAACGGAACCAACTGTTTACATATAAACACACACGAACACAGATAGATATACACAAAGGAAGAAATGCCTTCTCCGTCACGAATGCCAGCGCCAACGATTCTTTTGTAAGAATCCTTTCAGTGAAGTACTATTTAAGGAATTTAAAGCTCTACTAATATATTGATTGGTATGTACCTGTGTCTTTCAAAAGTGTCGACTTTGGCATTGGTTGTGATTTAAGCAAGAAACTGTCTTTTTAGATGTTTTGCATTTTATTACCTCTATAAAGTCTTCCTATACGGTTCGCTTTGTTCTATTTCTGCTGGGCACTGACATATATACTTTTTTAGTATATAGATCATTTCAAAGTATCCTGTTTCTTATAAAATCAATATTTTGCTCAGTAATATGCGTTTTAAATAATACTATCAACTCTTAGATGAAGTTCCAGAATTTCGAGAGATCCACTTTTCAATAAAGATCACTCAATCAAAAACGTAATAAGCATGAAAGAAATAGAGGAAATTACATAAATAAAAAAATGAATTGTGAAATACCTAAAAACAAAAAGAACTTGCCTCCACTTGGATCCGAACCGACAACCCTTTGCGCGAAGAGTGTAGCCGAAAACAAGTAAAGATAATAACGGAAATTATATACGTTTTATATAATAATAATTATATAAAATACGCTTAGAAGCTCTTCACTCACAAAGAGATAAAATGGTAGCAAGAGAATCGGCGGGTATTTTTCGTCTAATTAGAAAGCATCGCGCACCGACAACGCATCCTCCTCCTGACAACGAGGACGACGCATGCGCACAATGCAGACAGATGAGTGAGGAAGTGAAGGAGAGATGAAAGAGCGAGATAACTCTTTCATCTCCTTTTCGCCTTTTCCTTTTCTCTTCTCCTCCCTCCCCATCTTCTCCTTAAGAAGATGGAAATGATCAATATTTGATCTACCGGAAAAGCAGCTAATTCCTTTGTCATTCCAACCCAATCAGGAACCAAAACGAGCCAACTACATACATTTACACCTCATTCGCTCGACTTTCATCAGAATGAGTGATAAGATAAATGCCAATTTTATTTTTTTTTTACTTCTGAGAGGCTTTCCCCTACTTTATTTACTTTGCCTTATCAATCAGAAAATTGGGATCCCGATTCAACCCTTAAATATTCGCCATCACTTTTCGCAAGCGCGTGTCAATCTGATGTGTCAGATAGGGAGAGAGACGGATATCCCAACCCTTCTCCGATATCAGATATTTATTCCTCAATAATCTGCAGTATGTATTCTAGTTTCCTAAACATGTAGTCATAGTCACTCTATCAAAAGAGGATGATCGGCAAATGTAATATAGGTAACGATTCGACTGAGTGGCAAATGTAATATCCAGTGAAGCGAATAACACCCTGTAATAAATTTTTACTTCTTTTTGTTCTGGAGGTAAGTATTGTTTTCTAATTGCTTATACCTAAAAATTTATAGAAAACTGTTCAAATTCCCAAAAAACATTGCTTTCGAGACCAGTGAACGAAAAGATGCATATTGGCATGTTTTCACATTGGAAAAAGGACATTTCCAACAGAGAAAACAAGCAAAGAGTTGGGACTAAAAATAATTTTGATGGTTGAAAAAAAATTTTGAATAACTTGCAAGAGATCACTCTTTTAGTCACAAAAACAGTTATCTGTACTTTTTAAAGAATTAAGTAAGAAAGATATAATATTTACTACCCAAAAACAAAAATTGGGCTACATTGATTCAGTTCTAGGTCAGAAAAATGTATCATCCATCTATGTACTTAACGTATACATAGTGGCGAATAAAACAAAAATTAATTCAGCCTACAATTCTGGGACAGTCTTTCTCGAATTTCGCTTAGTATAAAACAAAGATTTAGGTATCTGTTTAAAACTGGACAATCAACCTTTCAAATTTTTTGTCGTTATTCAGCTAAAAATTGGAAAGAAGCTCCCAAGTGAAGAATTGTAGGCTAAGTCACTTGTTTGCTCGCTTGTATAAGAATGTATAAGGAATCACAAAATATTACCAATCACCCCGGTGCTAGTGGATTCCAACCTCTAGTCAGAGTCGTATAAATCTTCGGATGTACCATCAAATTCCAGTTGCACTATTTCTGCATACTAGAAGTCTGGTCACCTATATTCCCATTTTGACTCATCAGTTCTTAAATATTTCCTTAAATTTTCTTAAAAGGAGAATGATACCGGCAATAATATTTCCTTTTGACAATCTAGTTTCCTAAACTGTATCTCAGGAAATATGTAATTCAATACACGTATCTCCTGCGATGTCCATATTTTCAGAATATTCTGTTCACTCTAGACATGCACTAATGCACACTTATTGTCCGTATTTTCTCCATAATTTTTGCAGTGTTGTCCGTTTATTATATATTTTAGAATATACATTTTTTAAATTATAATTTTTATTAAGTATTAAATAATTCATCAAAAAATTAAAGTATTAAATAATTCAATGGTTTAAAGTAAACATGACGAATACAATTTTTCTTTAAACAGTTAATTATAAAAACTGTAAAATTTTGTCAAATAAACCATGAAAATACCATATATATATATAGAGTGAAAAAAAAAGCTTTAAAATAAATTCTTATTTTTTCCCCCTCTTTCATTACGAGACTTGAGTAGCTTATCCAATATTATTCTGCTTTCAAACGGGATTTCATCGGCCTCGGTGGCTCAGCGGTTGCGTGGTCGCCTCTGATGCCCGAGTACGCGAGTTCGATCCGGCCGAGGACGACGAGGATTTTTCAGGGGGAAATCCTGAGATCACGCACTTCCTTCGGAAGGGAAGTAAAGCCGTTGGTCCCGTGTAGTCGTTTGCCGGCTGCACGTTAAAGAACCCTTGCGAGGCAAAATTTGCGGCCCCTATAACGCCGTCCTGAAATGACCATAGCAGTTGAAAAGGACGTTAATACCAAACAAACCAAACCAAACCAATCAAACGGGATTTCAAATACTGAACAACTTATTTATTAAAGATAATACGACAAAAATAAATCTGAATTACAGAAACCTATTATCATTTATTTATTAATTTATAAACGTGTATTTACTAATAAATAATATTTATTTGGAATCCTTTTTTAAAAAATAAACAAATTTATATATAATTAAGCTTTTGAAATAATCAACTCTCCGAATAAAAAATTAAATAAAGAAATATCTTTGATATATATTTTTTACTTCCTGTTGGACTAGTGACACGCCTAACTCTCGTCGTCGTTCCCTACCTTATCTCCACTTTACCTGTTTACGTCAGAAGAGTTTACGAAATGAAGAATTCCTGGCATTTGCCTCTTACGCTATGACTTGTCACCAATCGGCAATTTTCCCACTCTTCTCCCAATTATGGAAACAAATAAAAGAATTTTTTTTTAAATTAAAAATTAAAAAAAATAAATTTAACTCCCCTTCAAAACAGTAAACCTCAATCGAAATTATCGGGCATCGTACCGCGTGAATCTGTATATGATAGCCAAGGCCAATTTTTATCTGCCCCTTTTTTTTTTTTTTTTTTTTTTGGTTGTGTAGGTTAAGTCCTCTCATTAATACCCAATCGATTTCGCTTCCAAATCGCATTATCCCACACGTCACTTGGGGCCAGTCGCTTTCTGTCCGAGTTCGTATCATCGGCCAACAATTTCTTACTATTACAGTAGACGAATATTTCATAATTATATTGATTATCATTGATAACGATAAGATTATAGGTCACGACACGTTGATCTACGATATTTTGAGGATCGTTCTCGATTTTACTACTTCCAGAGGCATTGCTACCGGAAGTTGGTTTCTATCTATAAGTACTTTTAATTATTCTGTATTTTGTATAAACAATAAAAATTACAAGATAAAACTAATTTTTATTTTATAGTAGAATAATTAATAGTTATTAATAAAAATACAAAATGAATAAAAAATAAGATAAAATTAAGAAAATTATTAATCATACAATTATTCAAGATTAATTATTTTTGTTTATTTTATCTTATTTTTTTATTCATTTTGTATTTTTTATTAATAACTATTAATTATTGTATTCCAGGGTTCTTGTATCTCGTCCTTCTCTAAATATATATATATCCGTATTTTATAGTAGACATATAGAAAATGGTTCAAAATTCCCACCGGGATAGTGCTAACAAATTTGGGGGTTCATTTGTGAATGATTTACAAAATATAGCTATAAATCTTTTGTTAGTTTTATTTTCTGTGTTATTTCTAACTTAATCTGAGAAAAAAAATCCTAAAATCGATCATTTTCTCATTGAAAACAGGTAAATTCCAGAATTTCATGGTTCTGTTCACAAAAGCATGTTTATAGGGAAAAAGCATTTTCTATACTTTTGAAGCAAAAACAATTAGGAAACAACATTTGCTGCCCAGGAAAAAGAACTGTCATTAGTAGTGACTCATTTACATTATACATAAATTCAATTTAAATAACATTTCTCAATATGTCACCTTTCGTGGGTTCACGAGGAAGAGGGATCCAAACTATAAACACACTCTGTAATCATCCCCCTGTCGTCTTCTCCCCACAAAACTATTATAAACCCCAACCCCTCTGTTTCCTTGAAAATAAAAGAATTTCACTGGATTAGGATGATCCCCTCTACAAAACTCCTTTTCGCTCAAATCCCAACCCATCACGCTCAACAAGGTAGGGGATAGACATAAATTAAATGAAGAAATGGATAAAATGAGCCGGGGAAATTCTCTCCCATCGCTCGTCTCCTCCTTCCAATTCCTTTCTTTTCTCTTTTCCTTTACGGAAATTCCAACGTAGACAACCGGCCACGTGGTCGGGCGGTTCGAATTTGGCGCCCAGCGCAATTCCCGCGCTTTTCCAAAGGATGAACTCGTTTCCCTCTCACGCACGCGCGTACACGTTCATTCATGCATCGCCGATCTCGTCGGGGCGTGGCGGGTGATGACGATGGTGAAACAAGTACTAAAGACAGCACACACGCAGTGCAGTCAGTGTAATGTCTCTCTCTTAGGACCTCGTTTTTATACTAGCGGCTCGTTATCTCGTCAACGTCGTAACAGATTGTAAAAATTTCGCTCATATAATAAAAATTTATTGGTTATTTTTAAAATTTCCAATCAAAATGTTCCTCTGTTCCACACATGTTTCTTTTTTTCCTACTCTAGGATAATTTAATTCAATTCCCCGTTTTCCCTTCAAGCCAAGCATAAGCAATAACGCAATGTACTTAATACGGTATGCGAAGCACGTGTCTCCACCTGAAGACTTAAATGAAAAAATAAAGAAATAAATAAATCCTCACCCCACACATACACAAAAGAAGGGGGGGGGGGGCTTTTTTTTTTTTAATTGTAAATTATAAAAATAAATATTACTTAAAAATATAAAAAAACGGATCCTCTAAAAATAGTTTATGACAACACAGCGTAATGCCGGATATACTCCGCCCCGGATAACTTTTAACCCAATAAGGGCGCTGCAAACGGAAAGGAGGTGGGATTAAGACACCAATAGGACAACGCTTACTTAATTCGTAGTTTTTTTTCCACTAAACTACGCTTCCTGCCGTATTTAATAGTGCTCGACCACGCTGATAAGGTGATTCTCAACGAGAGCAACGACGCTTACGGGTGGAGAGGCAACAGCCGGTCGACTTAGTTCTCCGTGTGACTGCCATGTGCTTTGCAGGACTATGGCGCTGAGAGACTTTTTTTACATTTATTATTTTTGCATCCACAGTTTTTATTACTTATTTATTTATTTATTCCATCGTTTATCAGTTTTTTAACGTTTCTTCTGTAATTAATATATTACAATTCTTCATAATTTAATTATTTTTTTTCCACACGTGATCGATATTGCTTCAAATGTGCTAATTCGACATGTTGCTCCCTATACCAATGAACTTTCTGTGCTGACAACATAAAACTAGTAATATCGAAAGAGGGAAAAAAAAAAATCCAGCAACAACAACAAAAAATTCTCATTAGTGAATGTGATCTGTGCTGTGCGTGTGTGTTTAGAAAAAAAAAAGGATAACTATTTATATCTATTTATATACGACCAAAAACAAAAACTGTCACTTAATTCACAATGCTCTCCGAGACGAACTTATTCGAAGCCCTGATGACGGGCAATGTCAACGACGAATACCGGCGATGCTGCTACCCAAGTAAGTGGGCGATTCCCGCACAATACCCAAAAAGCGTGACCCATTAATTCAACTTTTATTTCTTGTTTAAATAATCGAATATATAAATTTTAAGAATTTATGTCCTATTGCAATGCGAAAAAAATCTTTTTATCCATGAGAGTGCGAGCGAGAGGTGATTGTATCCCGTAGAGGGAAGCAATGTCATGCCGACAGTGATCGAGGAAAGCCCGGGAAGCTACGACTCAGGTGATCGGTCGCTTATACGTAAACATGATAAGAAGATGAAATGAATGGGGTTGTTATTATTATTATTATTATTATTATTATTATTATTATTATTATTATTATTATTATCTTATAACACTGTCTAGTCGTTGCTTCGTCCTTAAAGAGATACTGCACACTCTCATTGAAATTTTATTTTCTATCTTTCTATTAGTATACATAGATCCAACTAACCATCACTCTCTGTCTTTCCCAGGCGTTGTCAGCGGCAGCGGTAGCAGCAGCAGGCGGCGGCGGCAGCAACAACAACATCCGGTCTTATCCGTTCCCGTTGCCCGAAGACGAGAAAGAGGCGGTGTCGAGCGCGCGCTCACCTTTTGGTCCATCTTGTTGCTCGTCCTCCTGTCGACCACGACCACCACGATGTCGGCGCCCACCGGACAGGCCCCCAAATGGGTCAACCCGTGCCGCATCGACCCGAGCCAGGTGCTCGACTCGTCCGAATCATACCCCGTGCCCCAGATCAAGGCGTCCGAGCTCTACACGAACATCGCCTTACAGGCCAATCTCGCCAAAGAGCACGCCGAGAACGTTAGCCCGGACTTCGTAAGTATTTTATTGTTCTTAAGCTTAAACCAAAATCTACAACTCTCCTTATCTATCAGGTTCTTAAAACCATAACCTACAAGGATTAGAGATCCAAATATTGTTCTCTAATCCCTGCTTATAGGCTATGTTAAAAAAGATCCAAATATTGTCTTTCGAGAATAAGAGGGAAAAACAGGCGCAATAAGGTCGTGGGTTCGAATCCTTTTAACTTTTTTATCTTCTTTAAGCTCCCAAATAATCTAAATTCATATAAACCATAGCGTTTAAATAAGCCTACCTGAGTAAATTAGACATGACACTTGCCTTACCTTTCAACAGGTGGCAGAAGACATTAGCAGCCTTAGCAGCGACGATAAAACCGATAAAATTCGAACTTGAAACAGTGTCAATTCCAATTCATTCACATGCTAAGAGATTAGATCCTAAAAAAGAAAAATAAAAAAGAAAAATTTGAGCTTTGTAATTCACTTATCTAAAGAGGAATGCGAACGCGTCTCCCTTATTTCAAAAGAGGGGGAAACATAAAAAGATACAAAGTGACGTCTTTGTTGCTTTAAATTAGCGATAAACCTTCTTATCAGGTGGAGAAACCCAAGGGGGGGGGGGGGGGGGGGTCCTTGACACCCCGCCCCCAAAAAAAAAATAAAAATTTTAATAAAAAAAAAAAAAAAAAAAAAAAGACCAACGAACGTGCTTCATAGTAATAGCGCAACAGAACAATAGAGGGCGCGAACGGTCGGTAGGTGAGAAAAGTAGTGATCAAAACAGTTCCTTTGCAAATCAAACTCCCAAGCATTAACTAAAACCAAAGCACAAGCTTCAGCGCGTTTCACTTACCTCAGGGTGAGCGTTCACGTTGAATTTCCAGCAAAACGAGGCCTTCGGGGTGGGCCGCCTACGCGTTAGGCCTAAGTCGGCCACCATCACGCTAAACGAAATAAAAAAAAAAAAATTAAGACGAGTCAATTTTTTTTTTGTTTTAAATATAAATAAATAAATAAAACATTCAAGACGTGAAAGAAGGAAAAAGAAGAATCAGAAATAAAAAGTGAAGTTTAGTCAGGTATGGAAGCTCCGTCCAACAACGTGTTTCACGGTCCAATGAGTCGCGTTCCCATGGCAACGCAAGCAGGGCGATTGTCATCGTTTCTGGCCAAGGAGAAAAAAAAAAAAGGAAAATGAAGTCGAGTGGGGGTGGCTAAACGAGTTGAGAGCGAGACACAGGCGAGAGTAGAGTTCATCGCTTGTTTAAAACATTG
This sequence comes from Rhysida immarginata, assembly GCA_023313115.1. NCBI lineage: Eukaryota > Metazoa > Arthropoda > Chilopoda > Scolopendromorpha > Scolopendridae > Rhysida > Rhysida immarginata. The sequence goes on along the minus strand of JAHWFO010082787.1, from coordinate 432,277 downwards.
TCTGGCTTTCAGAAGTAGAAAAATATTAAAAGCAGAACAAAAAGAACATGTGCGCTTAGTAGTGGCAGTCAAGGTAGGCTTATATGCCTGAAATAAAATCCCAAAAATAAACAAAATGATAATGGATGTACCTTAATTAAGGAAAGATTTAATTAATTACGTAAACTTTCGATTTTACAGACACTTTGTCAGACACCCGAAACAGATTGCAACAAACTTAAATATTCATTCAAAATTATTTATTCTACATTGATTACCATTTACCTCATTTTTAGGTTTAATTTCATGATGGTACGCCTTTCAATGAAACAGAACAATCGCCCCTTTTTTAAACAATGAAAAACAATACAATCGCGTCATATTTACTTCAACAATACACCATAAATGCTTTAAAGCAAATAAAATAACAAAAATACAACATCGAGCAAAATCGTCTACTCAAAGTTCGGCGCCCCGATGAATTCGGGCTTAAAAAATGGCGCCGAGAAAGCTCCGTTTAAAGCCGAGACGCGGTTCGTACTAAATCCAGGACGCGGGTCCTCTATCACGTGTGTCGGTGTTTGGAGGAGAGGGAGAGCCAAATTCCATTAACAGTGATGCAATTAATAGACAACTCGTGTCCTTGCAATGCCGTCCAGAGAAGGAAAAGGTTAAGCACACGAAGTCAAATGACAAGATGGACGGCCTCCTAAACTAATTTCCTCCTAGTTAATTAACTGCGCAGGGATGACAAGATGACGCTCATCATTGTCTGAGCAATCTCTTTGATTGCATCTTCTTCTTCTTCTTCTTCTTCTTCTTCTTCTTCTATTTTTTTTAATATCATTTCTAAAACTTACCTGTGTGGGAAGCGCCAGAGCGTGGTACCGCCAGCCACCAAGAGCACGAGGGGGAGGAGGGTCATTCCATCCGCTCGTGCTCCTTTAATATCTCTTTCATTCCTCATCTCACCCCCACAAACCTTAATCTCTTAGATTTGCTCAGAAGGCATTCCTTTCGCATTTTTCTTCTTTTTCCTTCCTCTCTTTTCACCTTCAATCCTCCTCCTCTTATCGCGTGTGGAATGCAACCGAGAAGAGGCTCCCATAAGCACAACAAACAACATCAACAATGAGCGCGCGACCAACGAACGCGAGTTTTTTTTGGAGGGGGGGGGCAGTTTGGATGGAGTTTTGCTTATTTTTATTTTCCCCAGAGCTCGTCGTTTTTATTTTTGTTTTTTAAAAAGCCCCTTTATTTCCCCATACCATAAAAGTAGAATATTCTCATAAAAAGAATTTCCTCAATGCCATCTGAAGAAAGCAGTTTCCACCTTCTCTTTTCTTTCTCTCCCTCCCCCCCTTTTATTATTATTATTATTAATCATGGCTCATGCTCCACGAGAAGATGATGTCATTTTGTCCCGTGGCGATGCCAGCCCTGACCCCGAAACCTCACGGAGGCGAGAGAGAAACGAGAAGAGAAACTTTTTTTTTTCTCCGATTCTCTAAAAATAATAACAAATATAACCAAACTTTACTACGATGACCGCATACATAGAGAGAGAACGAGAGAGAGAGAGAGAAGAAAAGATGAAACGCTAAAACCAAAGGAAAAAACAACAAGAACAAAAAAAAAACTTTTCCAGCCACAGCAATTTACTTTCGAGGAAAGAAAGAAAGAACGAAAAAGTCGTTTTGCGGGCAAAGCGGTGTGGGTGACAAAGCAGCAGCGCCACGTGGTTGGTCATCGACCGCGCCGTTTGTGTGTGCGCTACTCACTACAGCTGACACAGACCTCGATGACGAAGCGACTTCAAAAGGGAAACGAGGCAAGGAAAACGCTTTACAGAAAATCCGTGGGAAAACGAGAAAGAGCGAGAATTTTTTTTCATTTATTATAATAACAACAATCTTTATAAATCTAAATAACAACTTTTTAGCATTTTACAAACTTCACTGTAATTTTTTTTTAATTTTTCCTCTTAAAACTGTACACACACATTTCAAATTCTTTCAAACACGAGCGAGCGCAACAGGTGTCGTCGCCGTCTCCCCTCTTCGCGCAGTCAGGCGAAGCGAACGAGACCTTGCTCGCAAAATCTCTCTCTCTCAAGTACAATATATAAATCACGGTTGAGCTAAATAACAATACAAATAAATAATTTACCTCTTCTCACATCATAAAATCGTCACATGACCCAGTCGACCTAACGCGCATAACAAATAGCTGACCCGCTCTTCTGCGGAGATACCAAATGAACCGTCCGTTCGTACAATGCATTAGCAGGATTAAGTCTAACAGACAAACTCAATTTATATATACTTTAAAATTGCACGTGATTTTCCCCCTCCCAAAACCTGCTATCATCGAGAAGGGGGTAATGGCGGGAAAAATAAAAATCTAATTTTTTTTTTTCCTAATCTCAACTTTTATGTAAATCCATTCCGATTGATACGTATGTGACAAGGATGAACCCATTTCCTTCTTTCGAGGTAGGAAAGAAATAAATTTTGAGAATGTTGTACGAAATCAAGCGAATCGACAAGAAGGAACCAATAATTTTTGGGGGAGGCAGCCACCACCAATGGCGGACTCTATGATTTATAGGATCGCCGAGCGATGACTGTTATCATCATCATCATCATCATCATTTCGAGTGAGTGCACGAAATGCCTTCTTCGTCTTGAGAAAAAGTCCGCTATACACACAGCGTCTTGGCCTTGGCAGGAAAGGGAGGGAAAAAGGCGAGCGACTGCCCGGGGCCTCGTCTCCTCCTTCCGACCGTCAAGAGTGGCAATTAGCCGCGGCCTCCGCCAGCGCTACCGACGATCGCCACACACACACACGCATACGCACCACACACACACACACACACACACACACATACACACACACACACACACACACACACACACACACCACCACCACCACCACCGACGATGAGAAAACCCATCAGTTAGGCCTAAGCGAGTTGCATTAGGCCTAACGAGGCTTGATCTTAAAACTCCATGCTAACAGATGGTTTTATCATCGAGATCTAATACTAACTCGATAGGTTAGTATTAGATCTCGATTGGTTTTATATTTTTTGGATGCGGCCTTGATTAAGTAGCAAGTATGATAGATAACAGTGCGCCAGCGCATAATCCTCGTTTCGGTTGAATAGCTGCTTTGTAAGCTTTAAATCAGTGGGTTCATAACATGAAATTCTTGTACCAACATTCTTTTGTAATGGCAGTGATAAACGCTTCTTACCAGGTTGCCTACAATTAATATAGAGATCTAATGGAGTACCACAAAATGATACCCGCTTCCAGTGACAGTGGTTCCAATTTTAATCCCACTGCTTATGCCTTCTGGAAATCTAGTGACCAAAATGAATAAAATCCACGAACAGTAAACAGACCGACGGTGTGCATAAAAGTCTGGAATCAATGAGGAAACACATTCCACAGGAGAGGACCCGTGGAATGGGCTCCACGGTTACCCGACCCTTCAGAAACAATGTCAGATGCGATGTTTTGTGTTCAAATGGCTACTAGGGACAAGAGTTTTCCATATCTCCATGGTTAATGCAGTTTCAGAGCATTTGTATGGATACGACAATTTACATCTTTCGGACGATAAACCATGGGAAGATTTTCGTGAACAACTTTCCCAGCCCTAGCAGGGTTTATGTTCGGCCACAGGTGATCTCCAATAAAAATGGCTAGTTAATATATAATTCTAATTCTTAGAATAACTTGCTCAATTTTAGTATATCCACAAACATTATAAAAATGTGTACACTATTTATTACATTATTATTATTATTATTATTATTATTATTATTATTATTATTATTATTGTTGTTGTTGTTGCTGTTTTATGAATTCAATTTTAAGGATTGAGATTATTATTTTTAAATATAATAAACAATCAAGTACTTTTATTCATCAAATTTAAACCCTCCAAATCATTCCATTAAAATCGACTGAGAAATGGCTTTTAATAGCCGATCAATTTCCACAATGAAATGCTTGGACGAAACCCATTAAACGTAGCTTAATAGTTGAGATTTAATTGTTCAAACAGCAAGCGTTGTGGATTTTGCACAATAATAGCTAAGTCTAACGAATTTACAGAAAAGAATGGTCATTTACCCTTATCGCTGCTGTAATTTATCTTGTACTTAAAATTTTCTTTCCCTTTCCTCTCGTTTTCAGGTCCTCGACTCTTTTAAAGATGAGAATTTCCCAGAATATTCCAAAGATTTGTCCTACAGGTGGCTTCCACAAATTCCTGCCGTTGACGAATACTTGGAAACAGCCACGGTGAGTTATTGTTGAAGATTTCCTCTTTGTCTCTCTCTCTCTTTTTCGCTTTACTGTTAACAATGCCAAGCGCTTTACTTCCCGTCTCCGCCGCTACCCGTGGCGCCGTGTGGAGAAGGAATCGGATAACGATCGGTCTTTTATATAGTCGTATATTGAATTAATTCTGACGTTCAAACTGTAGATATAAATTATTCCAAACCGCTTAAAAATTATTTAAAGATTATATTTCTTTTGTTTAAACAATTTTTTATGTAAAACTATTTCGACCGACGTGTCGAAAGCGAAGTCGACTTTCAGGGGGACGTTTTCCCCCAACCTGAGTCCTTGCAGGAAAGCTTTCTCCAAAGATCAATTATTTTTTTTCTTTTTACATAAGGTTATTTTATTGTTATTAATATCAAAATAAAGTTAATATAAGGTACAGTGTAATTTTTTTCCAGATGAATTTTGAACCCGAACTCGCGGCAAATTACTAAATCTCAATTCGAAGCAAAATCTGTTTTCTGCCTTTAATAATATTATTTAAAAATAATTTCTTTACTTCATTAATAAAAAAGTAACAGCTTATAAATGGTCAAGAGATTAGTTATGGCTTAAAATGAATTGCGCTCCGATGCTTGATTGTCTTTCGAAAAATTTTTCAAATTCTTTTTCAAATATTGCATTTCAAAATTTAACCCTTATAATAAATTTATTTAACATTACCTAACCTACGAAATATCAAATTTGGCTGAATATAAGACGAATCTGAATTATTTAGTCCGTTTAAAATATTTTTTCCTCAAATTTAAGACATCACGTCTTTCGCAGCAATATAAAATTAGCATAAAAAAAGTGCAATATAATAAAAAAAAAAGATTTTTAATTAAAGTTTAGTTATTTAAATTGTATATAGCGACTGGAGATGGGAAATTTTAATTTGTCAGAGTGCAATATACACAGACAAAATCATAAAATAAGAGAATATCTAAGCTTCCTACAAGTGCTTTACAATTGACGAACACGGGAGATGTGGCGATCTTTGCGAATTAACTGGTACAAGACAGACGGGTTATTCTATCGCCCAGATGGTAACAGCTTCGGAGTTCTCTAGGACATCCGTATCAAGAATATATTGCAAGTATACCAGCTTCCAGCAGCCAGCACGTATGCTATTTATATCCGTAGCATGTTCATTTTTGTATCCCTGATGCTGAGGACCTCTGCAGAATGACTTGTGGTCAAATGTTTTTTTATTTGTACCGACGTCATCGGCACTGTTCAGGGCGGTTTCATGAGACACATTATTTCCATTAAACACTCCGTACTACTGAAATGGGCTGATTAATCATTTATACCTTAGATGATGAACCGTTTCAACAAACGCGCATGATTTGAAGAACACTCATCTGAGTTGAGGTTCGTCAGATTTAAACCCTATTGGGATGCCACTGAGGGAACGTTTCCGACACTGGTTCAGCGATATCTGGCAGCAATCAAGTTCAGCATCACTCCAATATCAGGTAGAGTTGATGCCTCGACGTAATGCAAATGCTGTCATATGGCTTAAAATTTGGCAAAGGCTGTGATATCAATGAAAGACTTTTAAGACGACGGTTTGTCTGATAGGGGAAAATTCGTTTTGTATTGAGATAAATAGGGTATTAGGTTTGGTTATTATGAATTTTATTTATTTATTTATTTATTTATTTATTTATTTATTTATTTATTAATTTATTAATTAATTAATTTATTTATTTATTTATGAAGCAGGCGGAAGACGCGCTGAAGAAGAGCTACGAGTTTCTCCAGTACTACGCGGTGGGCATCGAGCAGATCCTGCAGGACCAGATCATTTACGACGGGAAATTTCTCGAGTCGTTCCGCCAGATGGAGGGCAAACTGCGCCAAGTGTTGTGCGAACTTCAGTTGGCCATGCTTGAGAACAACGTTCAGCAGAACCCGGACGTTCAGCGTGACGTTATGAAGCAGGAGTTTCGCGACATGGAGAGCAAGACGGCGCGTGATCTTCGCGACTGGATCATCCTGCGCGACTACATAAGCTGTCTCAACTTCATCGCCACCGTGTTCCAGCATTTCAAGGAGCTCGCCGAGAGCACGGAGGGCTAAATCCATAGCCGACGAGAAACACTGGCTGGCTACGGCTAAATCCAAATGGCCTCAGCAGATGCACTAGCAAAGAGAACAAGAGCGAACGAGAGAGAGAACAGATTTCTGCTGCTAATTGTGTGTGCATTGTGTGATTGAGACGAACAATGTTTTAAAAGGGCAGCTGAATGACAAAAAAACATGTATACATAGTAAATTATAAAAAAGATGGAGCATTCCATATTTCATTCATGTTTTATAATTTAAAACGACTGTGTTTAAATGTTCGTTTTTCTAGTTCTCCTCCCAATAATCATTTTTGTCATTACTTTTTTGCCATCTCAGGTTCTTAGCACTCGCAGCTCGGAAATATTAAAAAGAAAAAAAAAAAGTGAAAGCCACAAAGCCATCTGAAAATGACAAATCGAAGTTCGTTCGTCACTTACTTTGTGCTTCATCTATAATTTCAAAGTGATGTGCTTCATCAAGAGGAGTGATAGAGCCCCATAGAGTAAACATAGAGACAAAGATTGCATTTTCCTTGTAATATCTGTGATATAATTTATTTATGAAACTAGTACCACTTATTACTATTAAAAATTACTGCTATTATTATTACTATAACTACAACTATGCTACTACTCCTACTACTTATTTGTATCTGGGTCACGAAAAGATTGTTCTTAAAAGAAGCATGGAACTCCTCATACTCAAAATTCTGATGGGTATTTTTAAAATAATAAAAATCATAATAAACTGATGACTATTTCCACTCGAAACAAATAAGAACTTTCATTTGTGTATAATATATAAATACGCTTATTGATCTGAGCCCCCCAAAACCCTTAATTTATTTATTATTTATTTATGACTTTTTCACGTGCAATAGTCGTATTTATGAAAAAAACATGTATAGTTAAACTTTTTTTATATATAGATTACATTTCATGGATTTTATTTATTTATTTATTGATAATTCATTAAAGTCGATCTTTTTTTATTTTGTATAAGTGCCACGTTTTTAGATTATTTTTATTTTTTAATTTTATTTTAATTTCTAAATAAGTCATCGAATTTGTTTAGAAAAATAAGAGACTTGTTTTTTTTAATTAAAGGTAAATTCTATGGAAAAAAAATTCGATTCTAGTTATTTCCTCTGCATAATTAATATTATTCAAAGGTAAATAAAGCATATATCGTTAGAAAATTTTAGATACAACTTAATATTCTATTTAAAAAAATCCGAAAAGTTAAAAAAGTAGCTCTTCACCGTACTCCATTTTCTTTGAGAAAATACCCGAATGACGACGTCATTATCGAATCGAGAACCTTCCTCGATCTAGTGTCCGAGTGAGTTGCAATTCTTCACCATCGTGTTTATGATGCTTTCAAATTGTACTGATATCTTCTCCTCCAAATATATTTTTTCCATGGCTAATTTGAAAGGAAACAGGCCAATAAGCATCCACGCTGGCCGAATGCAAATTTGAGGCTGTTATTAGAGATTAGAAAGGATAAACTCAAACATCCATGTTCATTGCGGGATTCCAACCCGCAACCTCAAGATCACCGAAAAGACCTGCGTCCGATCATTATTGTTTTTATCAATATACTTGTATAAATATATACTTGATCATTTTCATTTATTTTTGAACGTTATTATGCTGTTGATACAAGTCAAATCGCGAGAATATTTTCGGCGTTCTCGATGGCGATAACACTTATCAGGTTTCACGTCTTTTGCTGCACTGCAAGTCACGATTCCGAAGTCCTTTCTTATCACGAATTACGTCAATGCACCTGAAATCATGGTTGGTCTTTCTATCTTGACAGCTTTCGAAATTTTCCTTAATTTTAGATTTACCTTCCTATTTTATTTTTAAAAAATTAGCGGAAAAGAGAGCAATAGTGCTCTAAATTATAAATTTAGAGTTCGATTTTAAAATTATTATATATGCAAAGTGATTATAAGCATCTTTCTATCTTTCATTTGAAATAAATTTGGGTTTCGCCATAGAGTTTACCTTTAAGATGTTATCATCCTATTCAATATCGAGTCAGCAGTGCCGCCTCGTGTGAAGTGTGGTACTTTGCTTTATTTAATATTTTAATTTAATATTTCATAAATAATAATAACAACAAATCCGTGCGTTCTATTCTTCCATTTCGCATGAAAGAAGAAGCTTCAATTTAAAAAAAAAATTTAAATTATGAAAAGCGAAGAATTCATCTCAAAGCATCGGATTCGCCGGCCGAGTGTCGTGTGTCAGTTTGAGAGGGAGGGAAAATTCCCGGATGTTGAAGCGTTTTACGGATTATTTTTTTTTGTTTTAAATTATAATTAATTTTATTTAAAAATTAAAAAAAAAGCAATTCCTTTTAACCACGTAGTTCCATTTTCATTCTTACTTGGTAAAACGATCGAGTTCCTTTCCCCTCGACTACGGCACTCCGGTCGATTCGGGAAAAAGTACAATTTTCAATTGAAGAATCCGGATTTTAAAAGGAAAAAAATTCCTAGGAAAATATAAATACAACGGATTCATTGTATTAGGAAATAAAAATCCATTGTCACTTAGGATAACTTCTATAAAATTTGTAAAATAATTATTTCCCTCAAAAAGCTTTGTCATCGTCATCATCGTTTTATGAATGTTTTTAAGTTCTGTTTCTCTTATTTACAGATCCGTTACGCAAAGTAGTTTAAATGTTTTTTGTATAAAAAAGAAATAAAAAATATAAAAACAGGATAAAATAATAAGAAAAATAGCTATGATTTAGTGCAATTATTATTTATTAAAAGTAGAAAAATAATTTGTTTTATTGAATAAATGAAAGTGTGATGTCTCGTTGCTGTAAAGAAAATATACCAGTAAATTAAAAAAAAAAAAAGGAAAAATGTGTATATAGAAAAAAATGTTTAATTTTTAAAGCTATACAATCTAAACGAAAAATAATAATAAATAAGAATTTTAAATGGAAATGTTTAATTTTTAATCAATTTCTTTATAAATTTCAATGCATTTACCCAAAGATGGCGCCGACGAATCTGCAGCGACGTTATCTGGAGTATTCGAGCGGAAGCGGCAGCTGCGTGAATTCCGAAGTTAAGAAAAGCCGCTAAAGGGGAAGCTATTGAAAAGTCATATTATTAATTTCTTAAAGGTCATATTTATTAATGCTTCATTACATGCTGATGAAAACTGCAGAGCAGTCGAAATACATATACATGACTAAATAAATAATATTGTGGGAAGTGGTTATGTTTCTTCGCCTTCTTTACTATAAGTAATACCCACAGTCATAAGGTAATTAATTTTTCTTCTCTATTAATTTCTTCTTTAAACCCTTACCTCAGCTTAATTAAGCCGTTGGAGGCGATCAATTGCTGTGATGAAATCTTCAATGCAGCCAATATAGACGCCTGGACGAATCTTCTAATGTGCCCAGCACTGATGATTGGTACCGATATCTAATGATGTTCATTTTCGGTTTGTATAGCTAATTCCGATGATATAGAAGAAACTGTTGTTTCTGTTTATTATTGAAATAATATACGTTGATTGTTATGCTTTGAAATTACGGATCGTGAATCGAATGCTAACTTCTATGACGTCATCCAAATGGTGTTGAATGGAAGTTGTCATGACCCAAGATTCGTATCCCACATAATCCGTATCTCAATCAAATTCTGTTCTGGGATTGAAACACTAACAAGAGAAGGTGGAATGCTTGAAATAAAATTAGTGGATGAAGCCAAAATGCCTCAAATGCCTACACTCCCAAAAAAAATGTGGGCCAATATTATATATAACTGTGTAGTACAATAAAAGCACAATATACAGGTTCAAAGAATTTGAATATTTGTCATTGTATCGGCTCTTCGAATAATTAGTTTACTTCAGGACATAACCAAGAAACTCGCTTCCACAATCACTGACCCATGTGAAATTCGTCAATCGCATGTAGCTCGATTTCGAACAAATGCTGCAGATATCATTCAAATCCACATCAAAACTATACAGAACTGACGCTTGACCTTATTCTGGCTCTTCAGATTAATATCCCGATTTGTAAAATACATCTCACATGAATGTTAGATATTTAGCGGCATCTGAAGACTCTCTGGAACACCTAGTTCAGAAGCTGGGAATTACCAGAAGGTTTCTGCACAACTAATTACGTTGGCAAATGTAAAATATCTGCCATTGATATGATCGGCATTATCATATCTGAGTGGGTGTAGTAGATAATGACCTACTATCAGCAACACGTTTGACAATATAGGTAACAATGGAAGACTTAAACTGTAGACAAATAACCAGAAAGTAAACAAAATAAAAGGAAACCCCAAATCTAGAAATGTTTTTAATGACTCGAATGTACATGTCGGGGACTATGCATTCTGAACACATGTGACGATGAAGCTCTTCCTCAAATCTATTTTGATCTGTGTTTATAAGCATAACACATCATGGGTTGCAGTATTAAAGAAACTTTGGGTTCCATCTTACGCATTCAGCTAAAATGAGAATGTTTTGTTGAAAGTATAGCACAGACTAACAAGGGAAGTACCTGAAGGTGTACGACACGCTATTTTTTTTGCGCGGAAGCAATTCTTGGAAGCGATAGTGTTGCGCGGCGTCGGCAGTACTTCATTCAAAACGGATGTGAAAAAACAGCGATAAGGGGAGAAGCAAAATCGTTAACGGCAGCCGCAAAAGAATTGCAGTTAGAGCAGTGTTATTAAGCACAAAACCTTAATTTTGCTGTATAATTATTCGTCTCGAAATAATTTATAAGGAAAACAACGCTTTGGTGTGCTTTTAGCGTGAAAAACTACCAAAAACATGATTTTGAGTTGAAATCTCTTCTCTTTCTGAGATCTTCAGTTTGGAGCAAAAAGGGGCAAAACAGCGCGTGAAGAAGTTGAACAATCAAAGAAAATAGCACTTTGGTGTGTTTTTTGCGTAAAAAACTACCAAAGACTTGATAGTATTTTTAATTTAAACTTATAAAGCACCGCGATATATACCCCCCTCACCAACGCAACCTATCACTCGATAGCCTTGCCCTCGTTTCACATGAGGCCAGCCCCGGAAAATTTACGAAGATTACCGAATTAAAAAAATGAAATAGTAAATTAAGGAAATAATTATTAATTACCATTAATTACTGGATGGCAATTAGCTAATTTTAATAATCTAATTTAAAAACTAAGTTTGTTTAAAAACTTAAGAATCCCCATTCAATTTTCGTCTGCTGCTACTTTCATTGCTTTCATGTGAAGTGGATTTGTGCTGAGTAGTGGAAGAAAAGTTCCATTAAGCACATTAATACACACACACACCCAGGGCCGTCTTTAAGGTCCTCGGGGCCCTCGGGCTCTCTCCTACAACTGAGGAAACAGGGCCACTCGGACTCGGGGGCCCCCCGGGCATGCGCCCGGGTGCGCCCATGCGGAAGGATGGCACTGCACACATCGCTTTAACTATGGCTTTAACAATGGAGTCTTTGTATGGCTATGTGTGCTCAAATATTTTCGTTTTCGCGGTTTATTTTAAACGAAACAAAATTTCGCATTTTCTTATTTTGCAAGCATCAATAGTACTGTCCGAGACTCAAGAGAAGACCTCTGAGTTGCACAATTACACCACTACACGGCAGCAACGTTTGGGTGAGTTCATTTCTAAAAAGTTTGGGTGAGTTCATTTCTATTGCAATTGTTGTCATATTTTTCTCCGGCAATTGTTGTCATATTTTTCTCCTGCGTCGCTTGTTGTCTCTCCTCGTGTCTGCGTTGTTTTTGTTGCGCGCGTGCTTTAGACAACAATTGCCGGAGAAAAATATGACAACAATTGCAATATCCCTATTCAACCTTTTTAAAAATGAACTCACCCAAACGTTTCTGCCGTGTAGTGGTGGAATTGTGCAACTCAGAGGTCTTCTCTTGAATCCCGGACAGTAGCTTCAGATGAGTAACATATTTCAGTTTGGTGGGAATCTGTGGGGTACATGTTCGTGTATTTCCCTTGTAAGTATGGATTCCCCTTTGTGGCAATCTGGTTTATCCACCAATTTTATACAAAGCACCTTGTAAGACTACGAGACTTCTGAAGAAACATTAATTTTTTTGGAGTTTGTATGGTGTTTTTAGTTACTGTTATTATACGATCTTCAAAACAGAAGTGAAAAAAAAGGCATTCCTCCAAAAACCTTAAAACGAAGTTTTGTTAATATTTTACTAATTGTACTGTTCCAGTTAGTGAAATAACAATATCAGTTATTGATGAAAGGCATGACTAGTATCACGGGCATTATGTGAAATAACAATTGTACTGTTTCTGATATATTTATGTTACCGTGATATTTTTGCAGTAAAACAGAATCAGCATCTCTTAGATACCGAGTAGCAAATTATTCTCAACGCAATGATAATTTTTCAGTGTGCAAAATACTGCTGTAAAATTCTTTCTTTCTATTGATGAAGACCTTTCAAAATTCCATCTTGTAAACTTCGCTTTATTCATCCTCCAAATTGCGAAGACTCGTGCCTAGGTGATCTTGGAAGCACTCAACACTATGTAACGAAATTGTTATCTCAACTTTAATATTAACTGTATACGTAAGCTAAAAATAACTGTACACAGGACGGCACTACTATAGAAATCAACTAGGCAGCTACCTAGAGCACAGGTGTCAAAAGATGCAATATTTAGCCTTGCTTGGGGCTCAACACTGATACATTACAATGGTCTTGCATAGGAGACGTAAAACAATCTGGCTCCGCCAAATAAGATATTAAATAACTTTTGGTCTTGAAAAAAAATTGAGAGACGGGGTATCCCAAAAGTCTGGAATCATAGGAACTTTTATAAAACATGTTCGAAATGACCATCATTCTTCTCAACACACCGACACAGTGGGTACTGCCATTCCATGGACACTCTGCTAAGGGCAATAGCATCAATCTGTTGAGAAACGTTCCTGATTCTGGATGCTAGATGGCGCAAATCAACAATTTTCTCGGTGTAAAACCCCACAGATAAAAGTCAAGCATGAGGTTCATCAAATTTTACGATGATACTGGTCAGCTAACAAGAATCAAAGAATTAAAGAAGTTTTTTCATGGTAAAAATCAAATATAGCCAGAGATGGAGCCACCATGAGCACTTTCCTGATGTATTGAACACTGCAGTTATTGTATAGTGGCTAGAAGAACTTCTTCTAGCCACTATAGATATTGAACTTGCCAATTTTTCGAATGCCATCTTGAGGGATTTCTCTCTCTCTCTCTCTCTCTCTCTCTCTCTCTCTCTCTCTCTCTTTCTCTTTCTATATCTCAAGCACAGGATCTTCTTCAAGAATCCTAGTATTACAAATGTCTTCCCACGGCATTCCAACATATTCTTTATTGGAGACATATCAGGGTAATAGGTAGGCACTCCAAACCATGAAATCTGTCATCTTTTTATCTCGTTCATGAAAGTTTACAACTCTTCCATATACTGACAGGCAGTTATTGTTCCTTGCACAATAACCAAATCAGCCTTGTTTTGTACAATAGCTCCCTACACCTAGGGTGACCATAATTTCAACAGCTGAAAGTGGGACACCAAAAAAAATGTTCAGAACGAAAGTTTATTTTGGAATAAATGAATAATTTCAAATGATGAAACATATTACAAATAATGTGTTTATTAGTAGTTGAAAACAAAGAAAAAAAAAATCGCGACAATTTTATGTGTCCTCAAAACGGGACAATCCCAATTAATCGGGACGTATGGTCACCCTACCCACACCCTAATCCCAAATATGCCTCTCGAATATCAGTGATGGATGTGCTCTTTCATCTATTTGATCTGACTGCCTCAAACAGAGACACCTCAGAATACCATTGAATTGTCCAATTTTCCCTGGTTCTGTTGTCTGTGATACACTTCAAATAGTCTGTACCTACAGGTATTGGACATTGAAACTGAAACACCTGGTAGAAATCCAAAATCTTTATTTAATAAGGTGTTGGGGCACCGTGGGCAGCCAGCGCAGCAGCAACACGTCTTGGGAAGGATCGGTAGAGGTCCTGCACAGTTTGCACCCCAAACCATTACTGATCCACCCATTACTGATCACCTCCGTGTTTGACTGTGGCTGCCAAGCAGTCTGGGTTGTAGGCATCAGAGGGGCTCCTTCAGACGAATACCCTCCCTGTTGTTTGGAAGACAGTGTAGCTGGACTCATCCAAGAATATGACGCGTTTGAGGTCATCCAACTTCCAGGTTTTATGCGTCCGGTACCACTGAACCCGCTTGGAGGCATTTGTACTACTGATGAAAAGCTTCGGTATAGCAACCCTGCCATGGATGTTGGATTTATGCAGGTAACGACGGATTGTCTTCGTGCACACAGGTTCCTGGAGGTGTGTATTCATTTCTGCGGTGATTTCTGCTGCGGTGGTTTTCCGCTTTCGTGCAACAATCCTGGTCAATGTCCTGACGTCTCTTTCCGACAACTTCCGTTTTCTCCTGCAGTTGCTCCTCCTGGACGTGGTTCGTCCTTCCTGTTCATATGCACACATCACCCTGGATACTGTAGCACGTGAGACATCACAAAGTGTGGCAGTTTTGGACACAGATGCACCTGCTAGACGCGCGCCAACAATCTGCCCTCTTTTGAAGTCGGATATGTCTCCCATTATAGCGCTCTGCACAGACAATTTGGAGCTTACTATCGAAATTTTCTACTGGAGTGACTACCAAGAACTCTGACACGTAATTCATTGATATGCATACGATTAATTACCTAGCAGAAGGTTCTATTCAGCCCTGGGGGTATCCAGTGCTATTTGCGAAGGTGTTTCAGTTTCAATGTCCAATACCTGTAAATAATGTGTGACGACTCTTTGCGTGTAATTCCTGGTGTTGCCATTCCGATCTATACTTCACAGCTACACGCTCACTTCAACATTCTTTCCTTGTTATTAATCCCTCTGGAAAGACCCAAATGGTATTTTTCAACATTTTCACTCATACAACTATTGATGGATTTAGGGTTCTTGGAGTGACCTGCATGTTTTCTTCTGCTTTTCCCTATAATACCAATCTCCAGCTAGAAATCTTCAACAACTGTTTGTGCCCTTGAGGTATAGAGAGAAAAAAAGACCCTCAAGATGAAATTCACAGACTTTTCGCTTCAATGCCATTAAGAGCGTATTGGTGCTAACGATGGTCCCACCTCTTGTTTAATTTGATTGTTTGTCATCGTTTTTAAATAATCACCGAGTCCTTGTTCATTAACCAACATCATCGTATATATAGTGAATGTATAAGAAACACTGCATGATAGTGGAAGATTTTAGAACATCTAAATTCAGTTATGTGAAACAGAAGATAAAATAATTCAAAGCAGTCAAGAAATATAACATTTTAGAACAAAAAGCTCGTTAGGCCTAAAACATAATTGTCCAAAAATCGCAATTCTCATAAAAGGTGCGTAAATTTAAACGTTCTCAGTGAGGATATAAATCAAATATCAATCGTGAAAACCATATATTTATTCATTTGGGACTAACTTAATTCAATAAAACACACAAAAACTAGCCAACCAATCGGAGATCGAACACCTAACGGATCTATTCGAAATGTCCGAATAATCCGTTTTCGAGATCGTGGTCGTGACCGCGTGGGATGCTTTTAACGTGTATTTCGCCCATATATCTTTATCAAATGATGTGAACAAATAGCATTCACGTCCATGTTTAATTCAATAAGAATCAGTGGGCCGTGTGAGAAAGTGCCTCGGGAAGGTTCGCAAAACAGTGAGCCACTCGACCGATTCGAAAGACGTCTCTTCGAGTGGGGACAGATAAACTGTCCGTTGAAAATCCAACAAAAATCTGAGACGAGGGTCCGCAATCCATAAAATAGCATTGTAAATCCACAGACAGATAGTGCCAATAGCAAAAGGAGGAAGTCCTCGGTCGTAAAAAAGTTCAAATGTCAATACAGTTAATCACTTTGTACATTAAGTAAACACACGAAGCATTTTATCCAATCAAATTGAAAGGTCAACTAACATTAAAATTTGACTTCTACTTTTTTGGCATTTAAAAATGTGTGAAAAGGTTTCGAAAAACATGAACTAGTTATTGAGATATTTTTAAAATTACAACATTGTTCATCACTTAAAATGACGACCTCAATTCTAACTATCGTGTAATGTAATTGCATTGCTATTTGCAAATGTATTGGTACTTCGAATCTGATTCGGCCATTAAAAAGTTGCAAAAAGAAATTAATCAACCAACAAGCTTTGTTTAATTGACTCCTCCGTTTACTTCCACCCTTTTCGACTTGTTCAACTCTTAAACAAAACAAAACCTTCTTTCGTCTTCTTACGAAAATTTTTAATGGAAAATTTTCTTTTTTTGTTGGATTCTCTTGCTTTTAACACCCATAAAATTTCCTCTAGTAGCAGACTCTCTCTGAGGAAAAATTTTCATCTCACCAACAATTATACTGCTGACATTTGCCATTAATTGACTATTTTTTTTAATGAAAAATAATAATTTTATTGATTTCGTCTTACAATGATATAGTCACCCCCAGTCTTCAGTCTTCGTTTGTGGGGGATTAACCCACGCTCTAGCTCATATATTTTTCCTGGTCATGGGCCGAGTTGTTTCAGATTGTTACAATATTTATTTATTTATTTATTTATTTATACGTACTGTATAAAAAACAAGTATTTTATGGTCAGGGGTCAAGTTTGACGTCAGAAAAGCTTGAAAGATGTCCTTAACTGAATTTGTATGGAAAAAAATTATGTATTTCACGTATAAAGAATGAGAATTTTTCAAAATTATTCAATTATAATTAAAATTTAAAAGAACAATTTGAATTGGAGAATTTTCTTCATGTCCAGAAATGTAGGAAGTTTAACAAGTTCTTGCAAAAGTTTTTTGACAGATCTCAGCAAGCTGAATGAAAACGTTATAGTTTTCTCTTCCAACAGAGTAATTTATATATCGGTACGACTAAAATGTGAGGTCATAAGCGGTCTCTGTGTGGCTTTTGTATACTTTATAGCTGCTAACCTTGTCATCTATAGCGGACTACTTGACATTCTCATCGGAAGCAAATGATTTCTCTTCAAAAAAAAAAAAAATCGCAGCGCCAAAAACGCAATCGGCAATTATAGACGTTCTAAGGAAAAATTTCCTTAATCTTTTAAAATGGTGAGTTGGCAGTTCAAAATCGGTTTATATCCGAATTTATATTCTACTATTATATAAGGTGTGCCCAAATGAAAAGGAGAGTACGGTTATCTCTAACAAATATTTTAATTACAGAATATTTTAAGTGCAGAATATTTGACGTACAGTTAATGTGTAACATAGCGCCTACACATAATTGATAATGATGCACTGGTTTCAGAGCGTAAGAAGCGAATGATGGCTTCAGTGTTGAAATTCCTGGGTTGCATACGGATCCTTTTACCACGGTATTCTGCACTTCCATATCGCAGGTGAACCGATGACCTGTCAGTGATTTTCTTAAGGGGCCGAAAATATGGGAGTCGGATGGGGAGATGTCGGGGCTGTACGGAGGATGTTTGAGGACTTCCCATCGAAATGTTTCCAGCAGGTGGAGGGTCTTCTTGGCAACAAGTGGCTTAGCGTTGTCCTGGAGCAGCACTATCCATTTCGAGAGCTTCTATCTGCGCTTGGCCCGTTTCGGCTTCAGCAAAGTGTTGGAGTACCGTTCAGCTTTAACTGTTTCACTCCGTTCTAGGCAGTTGAGGAGTATGGGTCCTTCTTCGTCGAAAAAGAAACGGCCTTCATGGCAGACTGAGCTGTTTTGGGACGTGGGGAGTCGGGATGACGCTACATCGAACGACAAGCATATTTACCAACTTAGATCAGTTTACAAATGCGCTACAGTGAAAGTCTCCTTTTCATTTGGGCCCACCATATACTACAGTAAATATTAAACTATTATTATAACAGAATTATCGCTACTAAATACGCCCAATACCGCCACATAGCCATGTTTGATATATTTACATTCCATTTTAGGAATCATAGAATGCATACTAATCTGGAATAAGCAAGCATTTTAAATTAAAAAGAGTTTATATTCAACTTTTGAATGCCAAATGAGAAATCTGTCATTTTGAATAGAAATGGTTAAATGGTAAAGAACAAAAATGACAATAGAGACATCTGGTGATGAGTTCATGAACTGACTGAAGCAATGCAGCAAATTTTAAGTCGCTAATTTGAAAGAGCCGACAAACAATTCTTTTTGTATTCTAACCCGTTTAATTTATAAATTAACAAATATGTTGAAACCTTTAAATTTAAAATTTCTTAATTATGTAAACGTTAACAGCTACAAAACTTTAGACACCCAATGGATCTATGTATTAATGGACAAAGGGAATTAGATATACCAATCGTTGGTATTTAAAACGAGGATAGATTTTAAACAAAACTAAATTTAATAAGATAATTCTTGGTCGGAAAATCCATTCTGGCTTTTTTTAATGACTCGATTCGTTAGACTCTATAGTATCAATTATTACAACTAAAATTTTCGATTAGTTAGATTCTAAATTTTTAAAAATTTCATCAAAATTAAATTTTTAGAACAATTGGAGTCTACCTCGGTTAAACTCAATCTTCTTGATCAGCAATATACGACTCTATGAAACAAATTGGATCAGGTGGAAAATAGTGTATTTCACGATGGAGTGTCTCGAATAGATGATGCATTTAAACAACTAGACAATCTGGAGCAACATTCCCGACGCTCCAACTAGGCTTGCCAACTTTCAGACTGGCAATTCCGGGAGACTGTGGGAGACGCCATGTTAATTCACCGCTTATTCCAATCTGATTTCGGGAGAGTTCCGGGCAATCCGGGAGGGTTGGCAAGCCTAGCTCCAACGTGCGCATCTTTGGAGTGCCGGAGGAACCAACAGAGACGCTAAGACATTGCCTTGGTTCCCGAGTTCCTACTTCTAATCGCCCTATAATTGCGTAGTTGGCTTCTCCTGCCCATCGAGGCTCCATTATCAAGAACCACCGGAAGCTCCGTGACTCTCATATTGTGATATTGGAAGACCTTACAGCAGATACCGCCTGCTCCGAGAGGCTGAGTCAAGGTTCAGTAATTCCAATGCATGGAACTTCTTTGTGTAAAACTCCATTGGAAAATCTATTCTTATCACCTCCATCGCTGATTTTAATCTAGTGAAGGATATTTTTCACTATCTTAAAATTTCAGTCAGTTTACAAATAAGTTCTTTTTTTCAAAGTCTCTTTGTAGTTATCAGGTCATTGCATATCAAATGTCGGATTGCAGCGGTCATCTTTAATGGCCCTCTAGAAAGGACACCTTCACACGTGCTATTCGAAATAACCCCATTGCAATCTAAACATTGTTGCCAACGATTTTGCAGCTTCTCGAGCCCTCTTCGTTAGAATCCTTGGTCACGGGACTCAATAAACTCCCGGAATGCGTTTTCGGGGTCTGCTTGGGTTAGGAATGTTTTCTTCCGGAGAAAATTGTCCAGGCTCTGAAAAAGACGTAGTCGGTAAGGGAGAGGTCCGGAGAGTACGGAGTGTGTGGAAGCACCTCGTAGCCCAGAGCCTGTAGCGCCTGCACGGTCGTTCGTGCAGCAGAAGGACTCCTTCGCGATGCGCAAGTGCAGGTTGTTGCTGACACAGTTTTGTGTGCATACGATGCAGTTCACGACAATAGGTCGCAGCGGTGATCGTCTCCCCCTGTTGCAGGAAGCTGTAATGCACTACAACACGTATGTTCCACCAAACTGTAACCATGAGCTTCCTGGGGTGCAATGGAGGTTTAGGGAACTGTCGCGGGGGTTCATCAGCATCCAGCCACTGTGCTGACCATTTCCTATTGTCATATAGGAGCCACTTCTCGTCGCAGGTGACAATGCGATCAAGAATCCCCGCTTCTTCATGGTCTAAAAGCAATTCCGTACACATTTCCAACCGACGCTCTTTTTGGTTTTCCGTAAGTTCATGTGGGACCCATTTGTCCTGCTTTTTCACCTTGCCGATGATCCTAAGGTGTCTACTGACAGTCAACGCTGATACAGCATGAACCCCTGCAAGGTCCCGAACGGTTTTTGACGGGTCCTCTTCCACAGATCGCTTCAGATCAGCGTCATTCAACACGTTGGGCGGTCTGCCGCGTGGCTCATTTGCCAGGTCCGTCACTCCCGCCCGGAATTTTCGGAACCAACGCTTTAGTACGTTCGTTTATGGTGCCTACACCGAATACCTTATTGATGTTTCGAGGGGCGTTGGATGCAGTGTGATTCAACCTGAACTCGTAATGCATTATCACACGTAATTCGTATGAAGTCATGACTATCTTCGCTTGGGTTCAAACGCTATTAAATATCATCGGAGACATGCAAATTTCAGGCAGCTGGTCGCTGATAGGTTTATCTCTGGGAATATACCACTTTGTTATGGGTACTTGCTACTAAACGTGGAAACCGTGTTGAAGCGCGGAACCCACCTCGAAATCCGACATTTGATATGTAACGACCTGATAGCTTATTTAACCTGTATTATGTATCTTATTACTTTGTAAGTGTTTACGTTTTAATTTAAATTGCACTGACTTATTTATTATATTTTTTTAATTTTAAGCTTCAATACTAGTAATGCTATCGATTTTTATTTTTCTGTCTCTTTTTCCTTTTATTATTACCCCCTAAATTTCATCTAAACTATTTACATTTGCCGAATCTTTTCTGAATTGTTTTTATCTTGCTCTCCATTTAGTCTTAGTCTTCCACCTTTATTTTTTCCCACTAATGTCTGTTTTTGCTTTCTAAAGTAACTTTCACTAATCTCAAAAATAGTACCTTTATTCTTTTTTTTATCATTTGTGGTTTCCTTCTAGCTATATATATAAAGAAGGATGTTTGTTTGTTTGTTTTTTATACAAATCTACATTTTTAATCCGTTCTTGATAAAATTTCGCATACATGACCTTCAAAGCATGAGGAAGGTCACTGTCTACCTCAGATTTCGAAAAAATAATAATTATTGATAAAAAATCGATATTGATGGTTATGGCAGGGCATATTAATGAGAAATATCTCATGACCAACAATTCAAGACAAAGTTTTTGCAACAATAAGTATCAACAATGGTATCAACACGCAATTCACAAACACTCTGCACGGACCAACAATATATATCTCATGACCAACAATGCAAATAAAAGTTTGTGCAACAATAGGTATCAACAATGGTGTCAACACGAAATGCACCAACACTATGCAAGGCAAAGTTTGTGCAATATAGAATTTAATGCATAGAAATCCTGTTATTCAGGCTTTTCTTAGAAAAGAGAATTCTTACTACTTAACAATTTCTTGAAAATCTTTAAAAATGATCAGTAACTGGAGATAATGAGTTAGCAGACTATTGAGAAAGAGTGAAAGACGATAGAGGAAGCACTCCTTTAGCTCCGTGCTGTATTGAGCAAATGGTAATTAGAAGAATCGGCGACCGCTAAACTACACAAAGTGATGAATGGCCAATTTTTGCTTCAAGACATCGACAGAAGAAAGGAAATTGCAATAACATCAAGTGTACATCTAAAGTAAGATTACGTGAGTAAAAAATTATTTAGACTAGAAGGCATCCTTGGAGAGGTCCGTCCATTGTGAGCCTTTAAAAAAATGTTTTTCGTTAAATCAAGTCCCGGTATATCACCTAGAATGGATTTTTTCAGTGAAGCGGTAAATTCCTGTCTTTCGGATTTTTCTTAGAATGGATAGTCCCTTCGCTCTATATTGTAGTGATTGAGTTATTATTTAACCGATTTGGAGGTTTAATTTAGCTTTTTGAGGTTGTTCTGTTTACCTACAAGCGTAATTATCCCGGGCAACGCCGGGTCCTCTGCTAGTCTATCTATATACGGAGGGTTGATTCAGATAAAATGAGACGACTTTAAACGCCGCGTATGACCTTGACGGAATTTGATTTGCATGACTCGTCCACTATTCATGGGGATTAGCTTTGTATATACTTGTTGCTGTTATTTGGGACATTTCGTGCTGTGGCTTCCAAAATCACAGCTTTTTGGGAAGGGTTTATGTTTGGCCTTTCCGACGCTAACTTCAGTCTTTCGTGCATTGTGGAATTATGCAAACGAAATGGTTTTGTGATATCCATTGGACTGTGGGTCGAATAATCAAAAAGAACAAATTGCGACCATCTAATGAACGTGGACGAGCAGAGAAGCAGACCAGAAACAAGCCCCAGCCAACACGCCCGGATCAGGTGGTGCGAAAAATCCGGTCTGAAGTGCTGAAAGAAAATCCCCCACACAAAGAAGTCTAGCCCAAAGGAAAGGTATTTCACAGGCAACAGTCTCCAGAATAATTCATGACAATCTTGGGCTGGAGCGACGTCATAAAGCGCGCGGTCACAGACTGTCGGCCAGGCACGTGCAGGAACGATTCACCAACGCCAGAAAACTGTATGAAAACCATCTTGCAGGTGACCGATGGAAGTGGGTTGTCTCCTTGGATGAAGCTTGGGTGTACCTCGATGACACCAACAAACCCAGGGCAATTTACTATCGCGAAAGAGGGGGCAAGGCCAGGTCCGATTTTGTCCGAAGATGCAAGGAAAAGTTTTCAAAGGGCTTCATGGTGGTTGCCGGATATTGCTTACGTGGACTGCTCACGATTCGTCGAGTTCCTGGAAACTGTAAAATTAGTGCAGCTTACTTCCAGAGTAATGTAATGGACCACATATATCGGCAGGATATCCCACGTCTGTACCCTGGTGAGCAATCAAAAGTTTGGATCTACATGGACAAGGCATCAAGCCACACTGCCAAGTCATCTGTGGCTTACTACAGGAAGATGGAACAGGAGAGGGCATACGAGTTATTCCCTTCTCTCATGTGCCTGTAAAATCTCCTGACGCATCACCGATGGATTTCTGTGGTTTTGGTCTCCTGAAACGACGGCTCGGAAGTCGTCGACCAAGAACCGTTGATGGGCTATGGAAAGTGTGTCAGCAAGTGTGGAACGAACTTTCCATTGAGTACCTCAAACTCAGCCTACTTCAGTGGAAATTACGGTAATCATGGTATTACACCATCGTAACAGAACTGCAAAGTCGTCTCATTTTATCTGAATCAACCCTCCGTATATAAAGAAGGATGTTTGTTTGTTTGTGGGTTTGTTTGTTTTTTATATAAATCTACAGTTTCATTCCGATCTTGATGAAATTTTGCATACTTGAGCTTCAAAGCATGAGGAAGGTCACTGTGTACATCAGATTTCGGAAAAATAATAATTATCGATAAAAAATCGATGTTCATGGTTATGGCATGGCATATTAATGAGAAATATTTCATGACCAACAATACTTATCAACAATGGTATCAACACGCAATTCACAAACACTCTGCACGGACCAACAATTTATCTTATGACCGACAATGCAACGAAAAGTTTGTGCAACAATAGGTATCAACAATGGTGTCAACACGCAATGCACCAACACTAGGCAGGGATCAACAATATATATCTCATGACCAACAATGAAAGGCAAAGTTTGTGCAATATAGAATTTGTAACAATTCATAGAATTCCTGTTATTCAGGCTTTTCTTAGAAAAGAGAGTTCTTAGTACTGAACAATTTCTTGAAATCTTTAAAAATGATCAGTAACTGGAGAAAATGGAGAGTTAGCAGACTATTGAGAAAGAGTGGAAAGACGACAGAGGAATGCAAATGGTAAGAAGGTCAATAGAAGAATCGGCGATCGCTAGACTACACAAAGAGATGAATGGCCAAGTTTTGATTCAAGACATCGAGAGAAGAAAGGGATTGCAACAACATCAAGTGTACATCTAAAGTAAGATTACGTGAGTAAGAAATTATTTAGACTAGCAGTGGCATCCTTGGAGAGGTACATCCATTGTGAGCCTTTTTTACTGTATTAATTTCAAGAGTTTTCATGTGTTTATTTTTAAGATATTTCAAAATTTATTCAAAAAAAAAGTCCGAGCCACGCAGGGGTTATCACCTAGCTTATTTGATAGCACAGCAGATCCAAACATTTCCTAAAAGTACATTTTGACTATATTCTGTGGGAAAGTGTATATTTTGGAAATTGAGATGCTGATGAGGCGATGACTGAACGTTCGTTTCCAAGAATTATTGGTGATGAGCATAAAGTGAAGATGCAGTGACAAAGGCAGCATCTATTGATTAGGCATAGGAATCACGCATGTCTCCCTTGAGCTCCCTATCAAACATCCAGACGACTGACAAAAATGTATGTGTCTGGAAAGGAAAGAGAAAGAACGAGTATCGGCCAGAGAAACTCTGCAACTAAAACAGAAAAAGCTATACGGGCGTTTGAAACATCTGAACAACGTCAAGAGGGTATAAGAGCTTCTACGTCAAGGGCAAGAAAAACTTGAGTCTAAACTTGGTGATGCTCCGCAGTGGTGAGGCAAGTCAAGAAGAGTTTAGATAAAGTCCCGGTATATCACCTAGACTTGCTGTTTTTCGTATTTTTAATAGAATGGATAATCCCTTTGCTCTGTGTTGTATTGATTGGGCTATTATTTAACCAATTAGGAGTTATAATTTAATTTTTTTAGTTTGTTCTCTTTACCTACAAGTGTAATTATCCCGGGCAACGCCGGGTAACTCGGCTAGTTTCATATAAAGCTTAAAACATTACATATCATTTTCAAACATTAAAACTATATTCATTTATGAGACATCATTTCATGTTGTTTGATATATTACATGCCACATTTTAGCATTGAAAGTTCCAATGAACCACAATGGTTTCACTGAACCAGGTTCCTTGGAACCAATTGCGACTATCATTAATTTTTCATTATATTAATTCATTTAATCTAAAATGAGCACATTGGATTCTGGGAGTTGATCAGTTGATCATGATAAAAACTGTGATGTGAAGAGGAAATACGATTAAATTTCATATAAAGCTTAAAACATTACATATTACTTTCAAACATTAAAACTATATTCATTCATGGCACATTATTCCAAGTTGTTTGATATATTACATGCCATATTTTAGCATTGAAAGTTCCAATGAACCAGAAGCGTTCCACTAAACCAGGTTCTTTGAAACCAATTTCGACTATCATTAATTTTACGTTATATTCATTCATGACACATCATTCAAGTCGTTTGATACATTACATGCGATATTTTAATATTGAAAGTTCCAATGAACCATAATGGTTCCACTAAACCAGGTGCCTTTGAACCAATTTCGCCTATCAATAATTTTACGTTATATTCATTCATGATACATCATCCCAATTTGTTTGATAAATTACATGCCATATTTTATCATTGAAAATTTTTGAGGGTGTCATAAGGGTACCATTTGAGCACGTGCCATTGTTTCGATTACAACCATTTTCAAAATGGTTCATTCTCGGAACCATATTTATCAATTGGCGAAAATAGTAATTTATATCCGCTTCTATCTCGTCATTACGATTTCTTTGATTTCTTTAATATATCTTCCCATTGAAAATTGCTAGGTGGGAAAATAGAGGTACCATTTGCGCACGTGCCAATGAACCGATTTAGATAATATTTGTGATTGGTTCGTGCCATGAACCATGTTTATCGACTGACGAAAACAGATTTTAAAAATCTTTCATAGCCTCGGAGGAGTTACAGTTCCAGACAGACAGATAGACAGACACATTTCCCCACACTGATAGCATGAAGCACTTTTCGGTACTTAATAATTAGAAAGAACGTAACATAAAAAAGAAAGCAACAAGTTTATGGAATAAAGTTACAAATTTTATAAGAAAGAGGCAACAAATAAGCGAAATGGAGGCCCCCTCCATTCTAAAACGTTAGCTGCGCGTGACGTCATCTTTGCTAATCCAAGGCCGACGAGATTAATAGGCCCTGTAAATCTCGTCGGGCCCACTGACCTATATAAATAACTGGATGGCGCATCCGGCGAAAGACTTGACGCCACCATCTGCCCTCTTAGTAGGGGCAAGAAATCTGATCGTGTGTGCAACGTTTGTTGTATCAATTCTGACTTTTAATGCCAGAAACAGCATTGTAAACGTAAACAAAGTAAACATAAGTTAACAATTGGTCAAAGTAAAATATTAATTAATTAATTAAAAAGAAGCTTTTAAATACTTTAAATCAAATTTTTAATGTGTGCATAATCATAGACCCTTCTATGATTATGATGTGTGTAAGGTTTGATTAAGCACTGTGTGTTTCATAAATATTATTTATTTTATTTTCTCTGCCAAACCAAAAGGATAATATCTATACAGGGTGTTTTTGAATTGAGTACAGATTTTTTGGGAGATGATAGAAGGGGTCCTTAGAAGTATTTTTTGTCATATGAACATGGGGTCCCCGCAGCTCCGTTTACTTACAATACTGCATTGAACAATCAAATGACACCGGGACGCAGTGTGCGTTGGCAGGCCTAGATTATTTTATTTTTAACAATTAACACAAGCAATCTACTGTAATAACTTTTAAAGTAATTGTTTGCAAAGAAATTTCAAGGTGCATGTGCTTGTTTGTTGAAAAGTCTTAGGACAAACTTCGTCAAGGAGATTCCATGGTATCCAACCCGTTTGTAAAATACGATTAGTCCATATGTAAATGGCGGTCATTTCGAACAATTACTGTAAAAGTCATACAGTAGATTGCTTGTGTTAATTGTTAAAAATAAAATATTCTAGGCCTACCAACGCACACTGCGTCCCGGTGTCATTTGATTGTTCAATGCAGTATTGTAAGTAAACGGAGCTGCGGGGACCCCATGTTCATATGACAAAAAATGCTTCTAAGGACCTCTTCCATCATCTCCCAAAAAACCTGTACTCAATTCAAAAACACCCTGTACAAAAGAAGAAACTGACTGAGTGATTAACGTACAGCTTAAACCATAAGGCCAAGAAACTTGAAATTTTGTACAGAGGTTCTTTACATATTGTAAGTGAGCACTAAGAAGGGGTTTTTCGAAATTCAACCCCTAAGGGGGGGAAAGGGGGGTTGAAAGTTTAACACATTAACTGGTGTTGCACTGTATACTTAACACATTAACTGGTGTGGCACTACATAATTAACCATATTAACCTCTTTTAGAGAGGGGGGTAACGAATTATTAACAACGAGCATAAATATGCAATGAAGGACATAGATAAGGCAATGTTTATCGAGGAGGCTAAGGAAAATTACACGGGTCTCCCTTGAGCTCCCTAAAAACGTCCAGACGACTGGCGAAAATTTGTGTTTGACAAAAAAGAGAAAGAACGACTAATGATCAGTGAAATTTGCAACAGAAAGATAAAAAACTATCCGGGCATTGGAAGCATCTGAACACAGAGCAGGAGGGTATAAGAGCTTCTACGTCAAGGGCAAGGGAAATTTCAAAAGATAGGTCTAAAGTATCCAGTAATGCTCCCTGCGGATGAAGATGGATAACATTTTAATCTGAGTCAGAACAACAAGAGGGTAAGTAAAGTCCCGGGCAAAGTGTGCAATATAAGTAGGTTCATTAAGAATGATGCTTCCATCCCACCTCTGAGAATTATAAAACAAAATGGAATTTGTAACAATACGTAGAATTCCTGTTGTTCGGGCTTTTCTTAGAAGTTAACATTTTCTTAGAAATATTTAATAATGATCCGTAACCGGAGATAATGGAGAGTTAGCAGACTATTGAGAAAGAGTGAAAGATGACAGAGGACGCAGTTCCTTCGTTCGAGCTACAGTTAACGACATAACCGATAACAAAGCATACATGAACTCAACTCTTCAAACCAAAAACCATATGCTGTTATGTCCTATAATAATATTTCGAAGGATTATAACAGTAATTCATATCTATTGAAATACCAATGAAGAAATGAATGAGAATTGGGCAGAGATGACAAAAAGTTATCCGGACATCGGAAACACCTGAACAACTGCTTCGTCTATAGACGGAAATTGTAGAATTACTGAAAACAAATTTATTATTTAATTTCATGAGATTGTTCTCTTTAATCTACAACTGTAATTATCTCGGGCAACGCCGGGTGCCTCTGCTAGTTTAATTATATTAGTAAAAAGTTTTAATTTAAATTTTCTCATCAGATTAATTATATTGGAATAATCTCGAATAAAAATGTCACAAAAAAGTTTAAACTATTGTCCCTACCAATATGACGTCCAGTGGCGTCACCCTTTTTTATCCTCTTAATGAGGGATGCGCCATCCAGTTATTTATATAGGTCAGTGGTCGGGCCTGTGGCTTGTGAATCGCGCCACAGCTTGTAAATCTCGTCGGCCTCGGTTACCAAAAACCTGACGTCATAAGCAACGCTATTGCGGAAGTTTTTGACAAAATTCACAATGAATTTATATTACGGGAAGTGGCCTTTAAATTATAATTTCTTTATTAAAAATGAAAGTAAAAAAATAATAAAATTGATATTTATATCAGGAGTGTATTCAAAACTATATGAAATCAACTTCCGATTTGGTGTCATTTGCCCTTTAATATTTATTTTAGTAAACCCTCTTCTTCTCTCAATTTGCTTTTGGATCCAATAATCTGCTCTGAACTTTCACTCACTACTTTTTCTTTTTCTCATTATCTAACACCACCACTCCTATACAGGGTGTTGCAAAAATATACAGGACAGTACTGCTGGGTAGCCTATCCTCTCACTTCAGGGGCCGCTTCATAAAATAATTGGGAAATTTTATTTTGTTAACCCATTTACGCCGAAATTGGTAAAAATTGAAATTGAGACTTCATGTCTTAAATTTATATTCTGTAGCATGTAAAGGCATAAAAAATTACAAGAATATAATTCAAAAGGACTTAAAACTAATAAAATTTAAAAGATTACTAAAGAACAAAACTTCTAACAGTCCAAGTAATCTCAAGTCCACTGCCCTGGTAATAATTTTCACACTTCGTAGAAACGGACTTCATTGTTGACTGGACACTTGTCTAACAGGTGACAATATGAAAAGAAACGATGAAAAATTCGAATTTTGAAATTTAGGTTCGAAAAGTCCGAAAAGTTCTTAATAAAAATTTCGATGAAATCAAAATGCAGTCCAATAAATAGCCAATTATTTCATGATACTTAAAAATTATACATGCTCCATGATAACTTAAAAATAAAAAATAATTTTTAATTTTTATTTTTAATTCACTTAACAAGAAAACTAAGTAGTGACGTCAGTGCCTGGCCCGTTGCCTAGCGATTCCAAACTTAGATTTTATTTAAAATTATATGCTGTCGTCCATAGATGTAATTTTTTTATGTCTTTGTAAATTATTTTTTATATCTTTACATGCTGTCGTCCATATTTTCGCAACACTCTGTACAGCTATAGATGCATGTTTCTCTAACTCCAATACAATCCTTCTCAGTAACTCACTAGATGTGTCAATTCCGATCATTTCCCATTATTTACTATTTTTAACATGACTATTACTGGTTCTCATAGGACTAATTATACTTTTTCACGGTTAATTTCTCTCCATCGCATTGTAATTTTATACTCTTATCTAGCTTTAACCGATTTGGACTCCCTTTTACTGGAATGGAAAATTAAACGTCATTTGAAGGTGCAAAATCGTTTTATTTATCAATTTTATACATAATTATTGTTATTACTGATCGTACGGATACTAATCAGTTATTTTCTCGATTCTTATCCTATTTTCAGTTTGGATACGATCGATATTTACCATTAAGATCTTTTCCACATTTTGTCAAGCCTATAAAAGATTTTCATAAGCTTGGGTCACTCCGCAAATTTTAATACTCATCAAAAGGAAAAGCTCTCTATGTCGAAAGTTTCACCGTAATTTGTCCTTAGCCTCTCTTAATAATTTTAAAAACTTCTCCAATCAAGTAAAGAACTCAATTAATAAATCTAAGCAAACATATTTTAACTCTTTGTTTTTACATTTACATTCAAGTAAAGAAAAATGACGATTGCTAAAAAAGTTGTCGCAAGGTTCTATTTCGTTTAATTCGCCTTTTTCTCAACCTGATTTAGTTTCTTCTGTATCTCTAACTGACTTTCTCCAAATCTATTACCTCCTGCTTCTGATTCCTCGAACAATAATTATCCTTATCAAATTTCAAACTCTTATTTTTTTTTTTTTTATTTTGCCATTCCTACTACAGCAGAAGAGGGTTGTGATGTTATTACCCAGCTAAAAGCGTCCCCTGTCTCTGATTCTCTCGGCTTCCGCTCCGATGTTATTATCGCCATTAAATACACTATTGCTGTTCCCCTTGCTATTATATATAATTACTCGTCAGTTCAGGCGTCTATTCTGCTAGACTCAAAATAGTTCGAGTTGCATCCGTATTTAATAATTATCGCCCAATCACTGCTTTACCTATCTTTTCAAAAATATTTGAAAACTCTTCTATATTCGTCTTTCCCAATTTGTGTATGGTAATAACCTGATCAACGCTTGCCAACATGGCTTCTTACCAATGAGAAGCGCTGAAACGGCTTGTTATGAGTTATTCGAATTTCTATCCTCTGAAATGGCCCAGAATAAGTAGTTGTTACCATGTTCATTGACTTTACTAAGGCATTTGACTCAACACCTATACAGCTATTACTCTATAAATTATGCGCCTTTTATATTGTTCGTGGTTTGCCTCTTTCGTGGATTTCTAGCCTTTTAACCAATAGAAGTTACTATCTGTCTCATTTGGGTAAATCTTCAACAACACTGATCCCCCTTACTTTTCAACTTGTTTATTAACGACCTACCTCTGATTTACACTTCTAATAAGAACTATTCTGTATCCTGATGATGTCGCCCTGTTATTTTCTAACTCTGATACTCCCCAATTATTAATCGCACTTAATAAAAATTAAAACTCTAGAATTATGCGAATTCTCTAGTTGTTAATATTGATAAGTTAATATTGAGTTAATGTTCTTCCATCAGCGCAATAAACGCAGTATACCTTTGTCACCATTATATCTACTACGATAATCATATAATTTCAACTACTACAATCTTTAAATACCTTGGTCTTATTCTGTCGCCAATTTATCTTGGGATGCGCATATTGAAGCTCGTTTAGTGATTCTTAATAAAAGACAAGGTATAATCTCCAGAGTAAATTATCTCCCTTCCAATATTCTACTGCTGCTGTATTTTTCTTGGATACACTCCTCACTCTGTTACAGTGTAATAGTCTGGGGTTCTACCTCCTCCTTTAATCTTACAGGACTTTTTAAACTGCAGAAATGGTTTATTCGTAGCCTCCTAAATATTCCCAAATTTTCTCCTGTGTCTCATCACTTTTCTTCACTACGCATCCCTACAATTTACCACTTATATTTTATGATGTTATGTACATTTATCTACAAAACCAACAATTCTTTATTATTGTTGTCAACATCCCATAATAATTCATCGAAATCTAGACAGACTTATCTATTCTACGCGAATTGCCAATGAGATACATCTACCTGCATCTTTACTAAATTATCGAAGCCGATGTGTCTCGCATATTGGGGTCAAAAGCTGGGCCTCTTTACCTTTGGCGATCTGCTCCTCAGCACCTTATCTGAATTTCCGAAGACAATTGAAAAATTACTGTTTTTCTCATATAACTCACAGAATACGACGCCCCGCCCTATATACAATCCCTGGCAAAAAGTATTAAATCACTGTAGGCTCTATAGAAAACGACATCATTTCTACAAGTATAAACACCAAAGTATTTACAGCTATTCTACACAATTTATTTGTTAATAAGTAACGGGCTAAATAGTTGTTTTCTCATAAAGTAATTAAAAAAAGTACTCAATAATAAATACGTAAAAAATTAAATATCGTCCTCTCCTTTGGGAAAAAATTAATAGATCATCCTTAAACGGAGAAATAAGTCTTAGTTCACCTGCTCTTAACCAATCCCATATTCAAATTAGAGAAGATTTCTAATTTAAAATAAGTGTCAATCAATTGTTCTGAAACCATCAGCGAATATGGCTTCATACGGTAATACTCTGAGAAATTTAAGCTGTAAATTATCAAGTTGATACAATCAGGTTTGTCGCAAAGAACAGTTGCTAACCAGCTAGAATGTTCGCAATCTGTAGTTTCCTATACGTGAAAAAATATCATTTGTCTGGAAATGTGGAAACCTGTCCGCGAAGTGGACGTCCAAGAGACAGGACCAATCAATTGAAGATCAATTTGGAGATAGCAACGACTTTACATTCAAGGACGACAATGTATCGTCACATCGAGCCAAGAAGGTTAAATCCCATTTGCAACAGAAAAACATCCCTACAACAATGTTATGACCAGCCAACAGTCCGGATCTAAACCCCATTGAGAACTGTCTTGGTAAACAACAAAAAACCCACTAACAAAGATGAACTTAATGCTACACTTAAATCAATTTGGCACGACATTAGTGTTGGTTATTGCCAAGAATTGATTACTCATTGCCGAAAAGAATTATGGCCGTAATTAGGACAAAAGGTGGCCCAACTAAGTACGGATTGAGTTTGTCATAAACTGCATTGTTTATTTTGTATGCATATTTGATCTAAGACTTTTTTCCTCCAAAAAGGGCAATCTAACACCTTTTTCCAAAGAGGGGTAACATTCGTTAACTGTTGAAATATTGTGTATTGCGTGTTTACTTATTGCTTTAGAGGATAATAATTACTAAGACCAGTAATTATTAATAAACAAATTGTGTTAAAATAACTGTTGTTTCTTTTGTGTTTATTCGGTTTGAAAATGTACAATTATCTATAGACCCTAGAGTGAACTAATACTTTTTGCCAGGGGTTGTACTAATTCCATAATGATGATATCAGTATTTGGTTGTTCCCCTAATTGGTTTTGGATTAAGTTGTGACTGATGCTTAATTAAGCTAAACTTAGGTGTCAATAAACTGTAATATTTAATATTTAATTTCCAACTCACTCAAACTTTAAGCTATAATTTTGAAGATATACAGCTCTCAAATAATAGTCGTTTGAGTTTGTATTTTTTCTTTTTGTTAATACGACCACTAATGTTCGGTCGATTCATCTTGATTTATTGTTTATCAGTATTAATTCTTTTTTTATTAACCCATTTTTGTATTATTTTATTCGTTAGTTTGCTTCAGCGCTCACTGGGCCTAACTCGTCGGTTTTTAAAAAACATACGGATCCCGCTGGGCACTACTGTAATCACTCATTAACCTATTTTGTAAATAAATAAATAAATCTCTAAGTCTGTTACAGATATCCACAGTTTTGAGTTTTTTTGTTAGATTCTATCGAGCAGTTCAAATTTACTATTTTGATATGATTTACTATTATATCTTCACCAAAAAAAAAAATTGTTTAAACACCTGCGAATCACTTTATCGTTTGCTGAAATTCGTTTGGTGTATGTCTAAAATTGCTTCAACACTTTTTTTATATACCGTGTCATCAGTGCATCAAAGATCAATATCGGCTTGTAAAGGTGGCTTATAATCAAATAATAAGAACTGCTTTTTAGAACTACTTTATTATCTGAGATATTTAGTCACTAGGACTATTCATCGAGTTGGTCTTATAGAAGAGCCAGGGAGTTCATTGAGTACGTTCACCATCCAGCCCATTTTGTTTATCAAGGGATAACAATTCAGATCATCAACTCAACAACTAAAGGTTGCGATCTTACTTTCTTGTATCATAATTTCCATATAATGCATTTACGGATGTTACCATTAGCAGTAAGTCGTTCCACTACTCATCAACTTAAAGATTGATTAATACAGAGGGTTGCCATATTATTAGAGACCGTAACATTTTTTACAATTTTGTTGACCAGGACCACTTATTAGTAACTCCAAGTGGCTTGAAACTTGCAGGCTCTTTTTTTCTTACATCTTTATTAAATACATTACCCAACATAATCGGTAGAGGTGCCACAAACTGTGGACAATGATCGATACAATCAAAAAGGAGAAACCACTATTCCACGCGGAGATTTTTATTTTACGTATGCGCATTTCGGCGGTCAAGCCATCTTCGTCAGCGTAATACAACAGTTGATCAAACGGAGAACTGTTATGATGAAGATTCGACAATCGACAATCGAACAGTGAAGTAATAGAATAAATTCCACATGAAATACACGGAAATAGGCAAGAAGCCTGACTAACCCCAGAAGTCTTCCACATTACGAAAAAATAATAAGATTGACGATTGTCAGAAGATTGGGAAAGGGGGGGGGGGTATCACATTTTCCAATAATCCGGGAAGGAAACGTTGCCAATGTCTTCGAAGTTGACATCAAGAATATGCCTCTGTTTTCTATACTTTGTATGCCACTTCATTTCCATCAGGTTATTTAGTATTCCAGCCACCAGGTCATTGTCATGGCTCTTCATCGTCTGCACCATGTTCATCAGGAGATCTTGGACACACTTACCAAGGTGAGTAAAGTTCAGATCCGAGTGGATGTAATGATTTTTTGCGATCCTTCTTCCATGCTGGCCAGTGGTCCTCAGTGTAACATTCTGGAACGACTGGAGTTCACTCCACTGCTTTTACATATGGTTGCCCACGCAGGCATGCCATAGAGGAGGATGGTTCGAATCATCGTCTTGTATAGTAGCAGCTTATTGTCGATGCTGAGGGCACTGTTTCGACCCAGGAGAGCTATGAGGCTGTACTTAACCGATGACGAAGATTCAAAACAAGTACCGTAAATTGGGGTTACTTGAACCCTGGTGGTCTACTTGGACCCAAATCAAAAAGAAGTTTCAAAGACGTTCCGAGTCTGCAGTTTTGAATGTATTGGTCTGCTGATAGATTTTTCTAATTGATAGCACCACTAGCTAAAGTGTCACACTTTTAGAATTTTTTTCTGGCCTGACTGCTTTGTTCTGGTTGAGGTAAAAGCGCATGGTACCAAACGACCTTTTTTTGTTACCCTACAACTTCCACCCTCATCTCTTTGAAAACTGCAGTTACACACAAGGGAAGGTGAACGTTAATTCCGTATATATTCCTGAAGAAAATAACATTAGCTTTAACTAGATGGAGTATGACTAAGCATAGAAAACTTAAAATGTATTGCTTGGGGTAACATGAACCCTAATGTGGGGTTACTTGGACCCGTCCTCCAGCCAGCTCAAAACCCCTAGCCTCATTATTGGGCGAGAATCTCCAAAACATAGGTCGAACATGAACCCACTGTCCATTATAATTGCTTAATCCATTGCATATGTAGCGTGGGTTCAAGTTACCCCAGCCAGGGTTTACTTGAACCAAATTTCCATAATTTATTACATATATACTAAGTTAAAATATTGAGTCAATAAACATATAAGTTAAAAGAAAATGTCACAAATTTAATATAAATTAAGTTAACAGCAGAATTAGTGTTATTAAGTCTAGCAATAGGAAGAATTGTTTAAAAATGCTTGTTATTTGGGTTCAAGTAACCCCAATTTACGGTACAGCTTATATAGTCAAAATTCTTTACAATAAGTCCAATCAGAGAAATTTTATACAACAAACAAACAAACAAACAAACAAAAAACTAAGTCAGGTGTCAAGTCCTTGTCAACCAATAAGATCGCCTTATTTTTTTTAAAATTTTTAGTCACGCCCATCCAATCAGAAATCGACATTGTGCCCTCGTCACTGTTGAGTAATTTGGAATTCTCTTCATTGGCAATTTCAAAAGATTCCAGGAAGTTTAACAGTCTTGGATTTTTTGTGCTGTGAAGAACCTTAAATTTTCTCTGGTCAAAATTGTGTCTTTGGTCTAAGATATGGTCCGTAAAACTGGAGACGGCAAATTTTATGTTCTTTATATAGAACAGGTGCTCTGACAGGTGCTTTAGCATGACTGTCGAGGCGGGAATGGGGATACTCATAAGCCCCCGGCTGGCATGTTCTGTTGTAGATTGGACCCCCTTCTGGTGGAAGACTGTCTCTCTCTCTCTCTCTCTCTCTCTCTCTCTCTCTCTCTCTCTCTCTGTTCTTTGCATATGCTCCGAATACTCGCTCTTTCTAGATGTACGAACAATAGAGCCTTGAACATCCCGTTGGCCCAAGATAAGAGGAAAGAAGAATTTCAAAGGATCAAGGAAGCGGCCGTTTACAACGGCTTCACAAGTGAAATTGTTGACAAATCATCAAAAAGCATAATTGAAGGGTTGGGGCAATAAGGACCTAACCCACAGGAAGAAATTCTTACTAAATGTAATATTTACTGCTTGTGAAATCCATTTACAATATGTTTCAGTAACAATTGCACAAGTAAACTGCAATCACAGTAAAGTAAAACATCAACCATACAGATTTACAGATTTTTAAACAATATAAAATCACTCAAAAATTTCTTCCTGTGGGTTAGGTTCTTATTGCACCGAGCCTTTCAATTTCAAGAGGAGGATAACACAATGAACTACCCTCAATGACCCGAACAAGACAAAAGATATAAGATACTTCAGCCTACCCGACAATAGAAGCCTAACCAGAGCATCAAGAAAATATGCAAGATGTTCAATTTACATATTGCATATAGAAGCGACCACTCACTCAAGAGGCTCCTAGGAAGCACAAAAGACCATATATTGAGACCTGAAAGATCCGGATCTATGAAATACAATGCGGGACCTGTGACAAGAAATTGGCCAGAGCCGCAGGAAAATAGAAACCAGAACCAATGAGCACTTTGACCATGTGAAGAATGGCAGACCGGAAAAATCCTCATTTGCTGATCACATTATAAAAACCGGACATGAGTTAAAGGAGGAGAACATAAAGATTCTGCAAGTTGTAGACAATGTCAAGAAATTAAATTTTCTTGAGTCCATAGAAATCATGAAGAACCAAGGAGACAATTGTTAAATCTAGATTGTAGACCCATGGATCTGACAACCTGGAAGCCCTTACTTGAGTTTGTAAAATAGTTACCTTAGACTTTGGAGTTCTCTCCTGGACCGCGTCTTTTGTCTTATCCTACCTTTCCTTTTTCTGAGATTTTTTACTTTCCTCTGATTGGCTTAACTTCCTTATAAATACCTGTCAAACGTTACTGTTACTCGATTCATACTGAAGACGGCTACTTAGTAGCCGAAATGTACATACATAATGATTAAAAACTCATTTTGTGGATACATGGTATCCGACTTCTTCTCTCTGTCTAAAGTATCCACAGATCAAGATCAGTCAATTATATGATTTTTTTAATATAATTTATGTGATTATAGTCACGGTAGTTTACCGAAGCAGAAGTCAGATGGGCGATTATTATTGGACTGGATAGACAAGGCCGGATAACGAAACGTGAGCTAGGAAACAAAGCCAAGCTCTGTTTTAAAAATCTATCTTTGTCCCCATTCTCACCTATGATCATGAGTGCGATCGCGAGTGCAAGCGGCCGAAATGAGATTCTTGAGAGATATGGCGTCTGCTAGATAGTGTACACAGCAGCACAATAAGGGAGTCTTCAGGTGTTGAGCAGCTATTTCTCCACATTGAGAGGTCTCATTTGCATTGATATGGCTACGTGATACAGATGCCGTAACCTGGTCTTTGTAGGCAGTTGTTATTTTCCAAGCCGGTGGGTAAGCGACCAAGGCGGGCTTAGAACCAGACGGCTAGACTACATAGAGAATCTAGATTCGAGTCGCTTGGGTATTACCTTTAGGACATTCGCCTGATTGCAGAAGATCGCGAGTACTGGAGATCTTCCAAAGGGGTGCTGCCTCCGCAACCCTAACGGATAAGCTGGTTCGAAAAGTATATACACGTGAATTTTCCGATATCTTATTTATCAATCCCAATGGTAAAATTGGTTAGTGTGTGAACTAACGATCTCAAGATGATCTTACAAAACAAAAGAATAGAACCTATTATTCATATTCAAGTTGATGATGGCATAAAAAGAGTGGCATAAAAAATTCGTAGAGTACAAGCTTTAACATATAAAATTTAAAAGACTTGCTGCAATACAAATCTGAGGATAGAAAAAGATTCTGATGAAATTTGCTTTAAAAAAGGGAGGAAGAGTCTGTGATCGAAAGATGGCGATCTTTATGGAGGAAGGTTTGCTAAGCTACCAGATGAAGTCTTTTTGTGACGTTACTCTCTTCTCAAAGTGGGACAAAGTTTACAAGTTGATATCACTGAACAATATGAAATGTTGATTGTTATCTGAAAACAACTAATGTATCCTCATCAAATACCACCGAAAGAAATGCTATTTAGTAATAATAGAAATGTATTTGTTTTACTTTATTTTAGCGCATCCAGAAAAAGCGGCTCCTTATGTTTCTCAAAAAAGATGCGTAGAAATACTTGCAGTATTGCGATTACCATGAAATGATCACCAGACTCCTCCAATGCCATTTTTGCCTCTACCATTCAACGGACAGGTTCCTCAAGAATGAGTATAAATTAATTTTAATTTAAAATGTTTGAATTAAAATTAATTAAAACGCTTTCTGCTTCTCAAAATGCAACTTAAACATCAAATTTGGTTACCTGAATGAAGACGGCTAATGTTTTCTGAGGCATTCCGTTGTGCGCAATCGCAATAACTGTAACTCTACAGAAAATTCATGCTAAATCGATTTTGAACCTATCAAATGAAACTTTTTTTTTTTTTTCATTAAAAAAAAAACGGAATTCTTCAATGGAATATTTATAATGTGCAACGGCCTACGTTTTAGGCGTTAGGTTTTCGTTAAAGTGAAATAAATTCCTTTTGGTGAGAGCTCTTCACCATAGAGAGACGATCCTGCCAAGTTATAAGTATTCAGATTTTACCACTTATAAATACGAATTTTAATTGTACGTGTAATTAAGTTATACCGTTGTAAAAAGAGAAGCCCAATGCTGCTACGTTGTCATACATTTTCTGATATCTTCCGAAATACGCCTGCGAGAACGTTTTCAATTCGTTTCCCCGTCGCCAAAAAGTAATTCCCAAATTTCTGCGGAATGAGAGAATGTGAAACTTTTGAACACATAATTTGCTTATATCACAACACCAGTATTGAGATAACATCCTCATCTGTTACATGATTGTTTACTGCTCCAAATTAGCTGCGTTTACGCTTTATTACCGAACGTTATTGCGTAAGGTGAAGAAATATCCTTTGTCATCGCAAATGAATTATTTTTATTATTACTATTTATAAATGACGCGTCAAAGACTTTGTTTTACCCTATATGGTTAATAACTTCCCTTAACATACGATGGTATAAATTGGCGGCGAATTTCGAAACAGGACATTACCTGTCAACTTTGTAAGAAGCCCAGATTTCCGACATGGGCATTTCGTGTCCGTGCATTTTTCTGCATTTCATCAGCCACCGACTTGTCATTAAACGGGGAAGGGAAAAGAGAAGATGAAAAAATAGTTAAAAGAATGTCGTAATGACAGGAAAGGAAAGCAACGGAATCGAAAAAGGGAGGGAAAAAACATAAAACGAACTTGTTGGTGTAACGAACTTGTCTGACTTTGTGAATGACTGTCATGTCCAGAATTTTAGATTGTTGCTAGAATTAATTCATCAAATGACCCCCAGAGTCCTCCGTCGCCTTTTTTGCTTTTACCATTGACCAGTTTCTATTCGTAATGGACAACTTTTCGTCTTTCATTGAGGAAGGAGATGAAATTGATTTTAATTTTAAAAAATCGATCTCATATTAAATTAATAGGTTCTTTGTGCTTCTTAAAGTCTAATTTAAGTGCAACAAACTTGAATACGTAAATGAGGAGTGTTCATCGTTTGCCTAAATATGGCGATTCTCAGCATGCCTAGCAGCAGATTCTACTGGAAGTTCAGGTATAAACCAATTTTAGACCTATCAAATGATGATTTTTACCCATTCAAAAATAATTAAATTTTTCCTTAGAATGTCTACAGCTCATAATCGGGTGTGTTTTTGGCACTACGTTTTCGTTAAAGAGAGATAAATTAATTTCGGTGAACGTGTCGAACAATTCGCTAGCCGACAAGGAGAGTCAGACAGTACTTATAAATTCGAACTATAATATTAGAGATATAAAAATGACACTGCTGGAAAGAAGAGATTCGCCTTAAAGAACCGGAGTTATTAAAAATTATGCGACCGCGGAGAGGTATAAGTGTTGTCTATGTTTGTGTGGGCGTTTATTTAACATTTTTAAATTTTTTTTTATAATTTACTCATATTTTTCCCAGTCTCTCTATTTTTAAAGAAGGAAGGGCTGGCGTTGGGGTGGTGGTTGAGAGTAAAGTGTGTCGGATCGGGATATTCGCGCCCGTCGTGGAAAGCGCTGAAGAAGAGGTCAACCATCCTCAATGGCGCCCCGTTCGTGGAACCCATTGGCAGGCGAAGTAAATCAAAATGACAAAAGCCGAACGACCATAATCACACAACACCATAGTTAAGAAAGAGAGAGAGAGAGAGAGAGAGAGAGGTCCGACCGACCGACCAGTTTTGAGCGCGAATAGCTTTTTTACTCAACGCTTTATAACAAAACTAATACTGAAAAATTACAAAGAGCCGGCTCCCAACAACTCCCGTCAACCCTATTAGTAATAAAAAAGAAAATTTCCAAAGCGTTTTATGGTTGTGTTGGCGGTCAAGACAGAGCTGAAACGGGGGATTGCGAGAGTCCGCCACCAGACGTCGCCCCGCACCGTAAAAATGGCGAAGCGCAGTTGCAATTAAAAACGCACTACACCCAACCTTCCCCCTATTTTTTTTTTACGACGAGGCTTTTTGTAATAAATTTGAGCCCCCAAAATTTCGGCCATCTTTTGTCATCCCCGCACAAGTAATTAAATTACAGCTTTAAAAAAGAAGATTATTCCTTCCACTACATAAAGCTAATGGTGGAGGTCAAAGCTCATAAAGAAGGTTTTAATGTTTTCTTTAGGACCTTCTCGGACGGATAATTGAAAGCGAAAAATATTAAAACGCTGGATTTGACGGAAGGGACTCCATCACTCCCTACAATGAAAACGGTGAATAAAATTCAACCGACACGCAGTTCTCAATTCCTTCACCACGGGGGGGGGGGGGGGGGGGGGGGGGGGGGGGGGGGGGGGG